>PVJS01003810.1:0-58138 GCA_004027185.1 Glis glis | reverse complement strand
ACTTTCCAAAGACATTGGAGCAATTTGCATTACTATAGTACCAAATGAGAGTTTCTGTGATTTGTATTATCTTCAGCTCTGTGTGCTGTTTTTTTCTGTATTGTGTGTGTATTTGCATTCAATTTTTCTAAATAAGTGCAAAATGGTATTTCGTTGTGGTTTAATTTGAACTTCTCTAGTGAGTAGTACATTTGACGATATTATCACAGGCATATTTCCATCTATATGCATTCTTTGGGGAAGTATTTGTAAAATGATTTTACTGATTTTTTTCTTGGGTTATCAATTTTCTTATTATCGAGTTTTGAGAATACATTGTGTATTCTGTATAAAGAAATTTTATCAGATAAATGTTTTCCAAATGTTTCCTTATCTATGCTATTTTTAGACTCTGTTGAGGATAAAGTGAGAACAAAATAAAATGAACTTCAAAAAATGTGATTCAAATACCCAAATCTAAATTAACTATGGAACTTATATTGGTATAATATTATTCAGCTGAACAAAAATACTAATTTCACAAACATTAATTTATTTTATATATTTTAAACTCTTGTGTTTGGTTTTTCCATTTTACTATTAAATTTTTATTTTGTTTTTAACAGGATGTTTTAGGGTTTTGATATAATGCAAATTAACTTTCTGTTGGTTTAAAATAATGAATATATTTATTTAAGTGTTTTAGAACCTTTATACTTTAATAATTTTATATGAAGCACAAGATAATTTTCTAAAATACATATATATGAAATTATATATGTGTGTATTAAATACACATATTATTATGCATAAATTGCACACTATACTATACAGTATATTACATAATATTCTATATTTATCTATAGCATACATAATCTTCTTTTCCCTCTACTCACATTTTTTTAGAGACAACCAAAGGCTATTTGGGGCTTATATGGGTTATTTTTCCTTCTTTCCTTTCTTGATCTTATTTATTTCTTTTTGCCTTTCCTTCTTTCCTTTTTAAACTACTTTGTTTCACTTGTTTTTCCATTAAAAAGTAATATACTAATGAGGCAGGGCAAAGGACCTGGGAACAGGAAGGTTTCAAAGAGGCCATTTGTATAAAGAACAAAAATAGGGAAGGTTAATAAGACACAAAGGTAACAATGACCAGGCAAGGACTATGGAAATCAAAAAAAACTTCAGTCCCATCTGCTCGTTGCATTCTGAGGAAAACCTGTGTAAACAAGATGAGGGATGATGAGCAGACAAAAAAAAAATCAGATTAGGGCCCACCAGTCCAGGAGATAATGATTCAAATTAAGGGTGGAAACTGGACAAAAGACACTGGGTCCCCAGGGACCCAATTCTGACCAATAATAAAAGAGCAGATGGAAAACCTCAATACGGTATAAAAGCTCACCTCCCAAGAACTTCAATGTTTACTCTTTTGTGGACCCCTCCCTCCTGTATGTGGGGAAGCTGTTTTTGTCTTCTATTTTTCCTTGACTTAAAACAAACTTTCATATTTCCATACCTTCCATTAGTCCTTGGATTTCATTCATCAAAATCCACTGGACAAGAACCCAATAAGAGGAGATACCCCGTATGATTTGGGCACCCCAGATGGGGCAATGAGGGAAGGGAATGAGTGAAGAAAGAACTTGATTACACCAGCGCATTCACTTAAGATGTTTTTCACTTAAGATGTTGTGAACTGTCTTCTGAATAAATAAGACTCCCTCATGTTTTTAGTAGAAACATACTCTATTATACGATTACACCATTCTGCAGAGTGTCAATACCATCAAGCTAGAGGCAACAAGAAAACAACTGGCTCAGGCCACAGTACATCCTCATGGGCTTAAGCTTGTAGTCTCTCAGTTCTTTTGCTCTTACTCTTCATATTCTCTTTTCATCATTAATTGCTTACCCTGTGGACTTCAAGTTCCAGTATCTGAATCAGAAATAGACATGAAGAATGAACTTTACAGAGACTGCATAACTAGGTCCCAAAAGTATATAGGATAAGATACCCCCATCAAGAGATGAAGAGATATACAGACAGATAATATAAAGATGGACATAGAGATAGAGATACACGCACACACATGCACATACTCATAACTGTTACTGGCTACTGGCATAACACTTAAAAAAATCTTCACTAGAAGTATTCTCTCATTCCCAGAATAATTTTTCCATTTTATTTTCTTTATGTAAATTTTATTTTTCCATCATTGCTCACTTGTCACTTTCATTTGTATAGATGTTTAATCATTTGTATACCTCACTGGTCCAATCTCCATTAAAATGGAAAACCACAATTTTCTCGGTTACCATTATAGCCTAAATGCTTTGTTAAAATTCTGGAAAAGGGAAATTTTCATTTTGCTATTACTGTTTAAAGTTAATTAATTAGAATGTTACTTTTTAAAGGCATTTATTTCTACCACAGCATTTATTTCATTTGTTTTTGCTTCTGAGTATTGAGCTCAGGGGAATTCTACCTCTGAGCTACACCCCCCCCGCTCTATCTTATTTTTTATTTTGAAATAGGATCTTGATAGGTTTCTGAGGTTGGTTTGGAACCTTGAGTCCTTCTTCTTCAGCCTCCCAAGTTCTGGGATTACAGGTGTGCACCACCACACCTGGCAGGAGTTTGTTTTTTATTTGACATGCTTTGGCAACCTTTGAAGGCTTTTAATACAAGATGTACCCCTGGGTGAATATAGAACAAGGAGATCATTTCAATTTCCTGCAATTTTGCAAATGAGAAGGCTAATTGCATAGTGAGTGCAGGTGTGAATACAGAAAATGCAAATTAAAACAAGAAAACAAATGTTCTGATGAAGAACAAGAGAAGTTAGAGTTGACCACAAAGCTCAGAGCCTTGATGGTTCAGAGTGTGCTGTGAGTTGGTCAGTACAAGTAGCAAATTTAGGGGGTGATTAAGTCATGCAACCAGTTAGAAACATGTTTAATTTGTGTGCCTATTTGACAATCCTAAAGAAATATTTGGTAGGTATTGGACATTATTGGAAAAGAATTATGTTTAAAAGGTATTAAAATATATAGAGATGTGTAAATTATAAAGAGATAATACCTGAAAGTCTTGGAGTAGGATTGCATCCCATGCATATATTTGTGTCTAAAGATTTGACTGAGGTATTTAAACAATTGAGAGTAGCTATCATTTGATGGTGATATTCTGAACATTATTTTATTCTTTTCTTTATACTTATCGATAGCTTATATAGTTTTTGCTACCCCAAATACTTTGGATATGCTGTGTTAAAAACTAGTGTGTTTACAGAAAAGAAGCAAAACAACCTTTTTTATTTTGATGAAAAAAAAAACTTACTTTTGCTTATACAAATATCATTGAGTTTCAGATTCTTCAACTGTGAAATTAACGTGGAATATCCATGATTACTGAGAAGAGTCAGTGAATGAGGGCCTAGCACAGTTTCTATAAGAAGCAGATGTTCAATAAATTATAGATAGATGTATATGTTAATCTAGAAACTGAAGTCTTCAGGGTGAGCATACAATGTGAGATTCAAAGAAATCAGAGAGAGAGGCAAGAAGCCACTGGGGTACTTTAGAGATGATTCAAGGGCTTCAGTAAGATGAAAAGTTAACTGAAACTTATAAAGATGTGAAGAGGAGCTCTGGATCCATAGGAATCTTTCCCAAGAACTAAGTCGGGTAGTACTAGTCAAATTATACAACTGATTTTGCATATAATTTGTTCTTTATATGAAATCAAATTGGGAGTCAAGAATTTTGGCAAAAAAAAATGGCCATCTACATCTTAGAATAAGTTTACACTGAGCCAATTATTCATATATAAGGTCCTGAAGGAATTTGGCACACAACTTTTTAAATTGCCTTAGGGTTTTTGAGAAATGTTCAAGTAACATCAATAATCAATTGAATGCACACTCTAATAGGAATTAGAGAGGAAAGTGGTATAAGTCTAATTTTGTTTCAACCATTTTTATTTCCCTAGAAGAAAGTACTCCTCTGCAAGGACTGCTAACATAATATGTGCTAGTGGATAAGGAAAAATGTCTGCCTTTGGAGAGGATGGTCAACGAGAGGGCATGCAGCAGTGTAATTTTGACTGCATTTCTCTGGAGTAATGCAGTCATTCTTTATTTTCTATAGTGAGAATGCTGGAAAATTAAACAGATTAAATTTATGAGTTGATGAACTCACTCTTTTCTGAGTTTTATCTACTTGCCATTCTTTATGATGCTCTAGGGTCCCTTTCTTAATAGTCTTAACATGGAGCATGCAAGACCCACAGCCATAAATTGTGTGTGATATACTTTCCCTCCAAAATTAGTTTAGTAGATGTCCTAATATTTTATGTTTTAGAATGTTTGTGCAAAAATAGTTTAGGAAATTTCAAGTCTTGAACAGTTTCTGCAGTCAAGCATGTTGATTACCTCCCTGCCTGAAATAAATGGTAACTGATTTTAGTTCTCTAAGAGAATCCAATTTCATTCCGTGAATATACACATAAAATCTGAAGAAGATAAATTTGATTTAAATAGAAATGCACATTTAGGCACACTTCACAGTGTAAATGTTGACATATCTCATCAGCAAACAAAGAAAATGATACAGTTCAGGTGGAAGAGGTCTTTTACTATAACCTACCATCTCTTTATTATCTCACAGGTTAACTTGCAAGAATAAAAAATATGTATTAGTTTAAATCTCATATTTCAGAATGGAAGATAAGCTTAGAAGATAAATGTCACATTCAAAATTAAATATTAATAAAATAGACATTGGAACAGCTATAAGAAAATATATGACGTGGGAATGAATAAATTTTGAATATGAGATGAGGATATCCTGTCTACTAATTAGAAATATGTTTAAGTCCATTCTGTATTCATTTTAAACATTTAAATAATTGGCAAAATAGATAAATAGTACAATCTATTTGTTTTTAAAATTTTTGGCTAGCTTATGAATTTAACTTGCAGTTTGTCTCCTCTATGGTGTTTTAAAATTTAAAGAGGTAATTTTAGTATACAGAAATCTATTCATCTTGGATAAATACTTGGTAATAATGGTCTGAACCTGTTTCTATCTTTCTTTATTTCTTTCTTCTTTTTTTTTGTGGCACTGGGGATTGGACCTAGTGGCATTCTACCTCTGAGCTACACACCAGTCCTTTTTATTTTTTGGTTTGAAACAGGGTCTTGCTAGGTAACTGAGAGTCTCACTACTTGCTGAGACTGTCCTTGAAACTGTGATCCTCCTGTCTCAGCCTCCCAAGTACTGGGAACCACCATGCCTGGCTGATTCTTTTTGTTTTTGTCCTGAAATTTTTCAGTAGATGTCAGAATTTTGTACAGGTAAAGCTGGGTGTGGTGGAGCATGCCTGTAATTCCAGTACTTGGGAGGCTGAGACAGGAGGATTGCAGGTTTGAGGACAGCCTCAGCAAGTAGTGAGACTCTCATCAACCTAGCGAGACCCTGTTTCAAAATAAAATAGGGCTGGGGTTGTAACTCGGAGGTAGAATGCCCTTGGGTTCAAACCCTAGTACCACACACACACACACACACACACACACACACACACACAAATTTGTACAGGTAGTATGTTTATTCTGCCATTTCTTTTCACCATTAAAAGCGTATTGGAATAATGGTTAAATGTATTCACTCATTTTCCATCCATTTCTCTTCACTACTTTCCAGAGACTGTTCGAGGCACTGATGACAAAACATTGAAAAAGACAAAGTATCTGACTTCATGGGACTTGTTTTGTGTGGTGGTAGATGGAAGCAAACAAATAAGAAAATGATGTAATAAGTGAAACAACTATGAAAAATAAAAGAGGGCATAGGAATTCTGGGGAAATAAAAAATGGGGTTATCAGGGAAAACCACTCTGAGTAGGTGATGTTGGAACAGACACCTGAGCAATGGGAAGGTGCAAGTCTTGAGGTCGGAAGCAATGGACTCCTGGACAGAGGGAATGCCACGTGCAAACTCTGAGTCTTGGAAACTTCGGGAGTATTTGAGAAGCAGCAGAAATCTAGGTTTTCTAGGGCTAAGGGTGTGGAGATATGAAGATATGTGGTAGAGAGACTGAAGACTTACATGTTGCTTTGTTTTGTTTTTGATACTGGGGATTGAATCCAGAGGCATTATACCTCCAAGCTACATCCCCAGCTCTTATTATCTTTTATTTTCGAAACATAGTCTAACTAAATTTATGAGAGTTTCACTAAGTTGCTGAGGCTGGCCTTGAACCTGTAATCCTCCTGTCTCAGGTTCACAAGGACTGAGATTACAGGCATATGCCACCATGCCCCACCAGAAGATTTACATGAATGTCATACTACAAGGGGCCTTACAGCAAATAATGTGAATATATTCTGTGTATGATGGGGCAGAGATAGAAGTGGAATTAATAACATCTGTTAAGATATTAGGTAGTAGTTAATATAGTACTCAAGGCTAAAGATTATGCTTGCTAAGATTTAGGATGAAGGTGGTTAAGGAAGTGAGAAATTGTTCTATCGTGGGCAATAGAAATTGGATGAGCATGCAGTGGGAAGAAAGGACTCAAGGTTTTTCTCTGTACATTTGGATGAATAGTGAAGTAATTACCACTGGAAAATAACCTGAAGACAGGTATTCTCTCTCTTCATGATGTGAGCAATCTGATGGTTCTTCTGGACATGCTAATGGAAACATCAAGGAGGTTCTTAATTCCAAGTCTTGACCGCATGGCTTCTCCAAGAGTGGTTAAACTATTGAATCTCATGATGTTTTAAATTAATAAACTAGATAGAAAAGTGATGAATGATGCGGTGGATGACTGTGATGTGAGGCATTTCCATATCTGCATCTAGGAATTATGGAGCCTGAAAGGAAGGTAAAAAGGAAGTCCAAGTGAAGTAGGGTTAGCAGCATCAAGTAGACCCCAACCAACAAGACTCGTGAGAATTAGCTGAAAGTATGAAGTGCATTGGAAGAAGTAATCTCTTAAAATTCTTTTTGTAAAAATTTTACAAAATTCCATTAAGACTGGAAAATCAAAAATAATAAGTATTTTTGAAAGAAACATAAAAATATTGTCATGTATATATGTCATGACCCATGATTGATTTTCTAAATCAATTAAATATTAATATTACTATTTGCCCAAAACAATTATCATTTGATAAATAATAAACCTACAATTAAGAAGATATGAACTTGAAAATTGATTATTTTCCATTCTGAAGATAATCTAATAGTAACTGGTTAATAAATTAACTGGTATATCTTAAAATCATCAAGGCTGGGTGTGGTGGTGCACGCTTGTAATCCCAGTACTTGGGAGGCTGAGACCCGAGGATCTGGGTTCGTGGCCAGCCTCAGCTACTTAGTGAGGCCTCCGCAACTTAGTGAGACCATGTTTCAAAATAAAGAACAAAAAATAGGGCTGGGAAGTAGCTCGGAGGTAGAATGCCCCTGGGTTCAATCCCCAGTACCGCAAAAAAAAAAAAATCAAGAAATCTGTTTTACTCTTTTTCCATTATTGAATGATTTTGAATTCCTAAGTATCAGATAAATAAATATGAAATAATTTCAGAGGATTCTTCTAACCCGAATCCTCACATTATTGTCACTCACATTTCAGCAATGAAGAAACTAAAGACTAGAGAAATTTTAAATGGTCTAGATCACACAGTTTTGACATTGTGAAATCTGAATGCAAATTTGTCTTTCCAAATTTATAGTCAAATATTATATAATAATATTATATGTCTTACAATGAGTAATTCTTATGACTAGACTTAAAATACATTTCAAATATAATTTTATTTTAGTACCTATACTCACAGGTTTGTTTTGTTTTTTATTATTCTGTTTATAGGACAAATCTTATTTTGTCATTTTATTTTAATATAGTAAGTCTGACAAATTTTCTTAAAGTGAGTATTTGAACACTATTACCCTTAAAGATTTAGATAACATTTTAAGGAAATAAAAACATTTGTGTATTGCACAAGATTGATATACTGATAAAACTTATTTTCATAAGGTTAGAATTCAGTTCAAATATTCTTTAAGATTATTAAGTAAGTTCTAAGACTTCTAGGTAATCATAGGTGTTTTCTTTTGATATTGCAAAGAATGACTGAATCATATTTTCTATTTTGTTCCTTTTTTAGTCATTTTCTTAAATTCTGTTTTCTTTAAATATTTTACTATCAAAATAAAAAATATGATTGCTTTTCTGAACAAACAAAAAACCATGTCATTTTGGCTATAAACAAAAGGATTTTGAAAAGAATACTTTACATAACATTTATTATTAATAATTAGCATGTGAAGCTGGTCATGTGGTGCATGCTTGTAATCCCAGTACTTGAGAAGCTGAGATGGGAGGATCACTGGTTCTTAACCAGCCTCAGCAACTTAGTGAGTTCCTCCTCAACTTAGTGAGACCCTGTTTCAAAATAAAAAATAAAATGGGTTGAGGGTGTAGCTTGGAGGTAGAATGTTGCTGGGTTCAACCCCCAGCACCAAAAAATACTACTACTCTTACAACTATTACTACTACTACTACTACTACTACTACTACTAATAATAATAATAAAGAAGCATGCATTTTAAAATATCATTTCAAATTATTTTGCCTCACACCTGGCTTATTGTATTTCTATGTTATCCAGCCATAGGAAATTATAAATGAATGGAATATATGGTCTGACATGTTTATTTTCAGTTGATCCTGATGGTTTTATGAACATATTTGAAAGATTCTCCATTAGTTAATTCTGAGAATATTTGGCTAAATGCATACATGGTTTCTGATGACATTTGCCAAAATATGATATCATGTACTTATTTCAGTAATGTAATAAATATTTTAAGTGCCTGTGATGTGCCAAGCACTATTCTAGGGACTGGGATCCAAGGAGTAAACACATCAGAATCTCAGTTTTTAGTAAGTTTATATTCTGCAGGGCAAATGAGATAATAAATAACTAATAAAATGCTATACATTGATAAATGGTATGCAAACATGAATCACACTAAGTGGGTAGTGAATAATTGGGCAGGTGATTTCCATTTAGAAACAGAGAGTGAGGAAGGCCTCTATTCCAGTCATCTAAGTTCTGTGTAACAAATTATTGCAAAACATGAAATCTTAAAACAACTGTCTGTATCTCACAATTTTGTGTGTTATCAATTTGGGAAAGAAGATTTTTTAAGTTTTGCATTAGTTTTTATTTTTTTGCTCCAGTTAGGAGATCCTTCTACTCCAAATTGTGCAAACTGATGTTTTCTGGTGGTATTCAGCTAGTACACAGGATGAATATAAAGGTAAAAGGGCTTCACTTTCATATCTGGTAGTTTATGATGTGATCAGAAGGTTGTGCTTTGTGGGGCTTTCTCAGCATGTCCTCTCTGGATGGTTGTACTTGTTACTTTGAGGCTCAGGGATTCCACGTAGAGTGATTGAAGAGACAGAAAGTGGAAGCTGTCAATTTCTTAAAGTGTATATATACCTGGGAACTGTCACAGTATCATTCCTTTCATATTATTTTGACTAAGCAGTCACTGAACTTACCCAGGAAGTTCTTACAAGGGAAAAGGAAAGCAAGCCTATCTAACAAGGGAAGGAGGGTCAACGAATATTTATAATCTGCTACAGCTACATGCATAGAGGTAGTTAAGTGCTGACACACTTGTCCATTTTGGCGGCAAGTGCTTAAGTGTGTGACTTTGAACATATGTGTATGCACGTGTGTGATGGGAAGCATCTATTTTCTTTTAGTTCTCATTATAATTTTGTAAGAAAATTGAAGCTTAGTCTTAGTGTATCATGAAAATGGTGCCAATATTATTTGTAGATCACTCAGAAAACTCTTCAGAGTTCAAAGTATGGTGGTATCAATATCTCTTTACTATTGATAGTGACTAATGATAGTTATCCTCAGCCCCTTTTTCATGTGGCTTTTATTCTTTTTGTCTTTTCCAAGTTCTCATTTCCTTGCACCTTACAAAGCACGTTTTTGCTTGCTAATTTTAATTCTTTCTCATACATGACTTAGATATTATGCTAATATAGATCAGCCAGTCTCAGAAAGTGAAAGATCATATGTTTTCTCTCACATGTGAAAGCTTATAGAGAAATGAGGGAACAAAAAAGACTTCAGATAATGAAGGGAGATACCAGTAGGATAGTGTAGGGGACCTTGGGGAGAGAGGTGGGAGGGAAAAGAGAAGATCTGATGAAGGAAATAGTTCAAACAATCCTTTTCACATTTGTGAATCTATTGATACCAATTTCAATATTATGAATGGGGGTGGAATCTGGAGGGAAACACACTGGGTTCTGTGTTCATGTATGTTTCTATCACACTAAACCTCAATATGATGTGTGGTTATGATGCACCAATCAAAGAATATAAAAATCCATCTTGGATACATTATATTATATAAGACCCATCTTAACAAGAAGTAGCTATTTAGCCAAGCAAAGGGTAGGAAAAATACAGAGAACCACATTCTGGTCCATTCTTCAAGGTCCTCATTTTGTTAGTCTTTCTTTGACCTTCCTATCTCAATTCACTTCAACAATTCTCGAAATAGGCCCTGGCTCCACCAATGTTCACTCATGATTTTGTCTCTCAGTATGCTGTTGAGTAGTATGCTCACCTCTTAGCCTCTGTAAATAGCAACAAATATTTGAAACCAAGACTATTTCAAACAGTTTAAGTTTGACTAGAAAACTAGGAACTAGGCAATGATTAAAAGTATCACTATGACAGATTATATTTGTATTTCTCATTTTTTTACTTGTTAATGAATGTTTTTATTGTATGAATGTTATTGTTTGATTTAAAATGTCCCCTTAGACCTCACAGAGACAAGGCAGACATGTTGGAGGCGGGTCTTGTTTGCTGAGGAAGGGCCCTTGAGAATGTGACCTTGGGGATTATATATGGTCCCGCTTCAGTGATGTGACAGCAGAGCCCTGTGCTCTTCTCTCTGCTCCCCATACCATGCTCTTAGCTCCTCAGTCTTCACCTAGCCTAACAGGGACTGAAACTCTGATTTCTCCAGAACTGTAAGCAAATATATCTTCTTCCTCAAAGTTGTGTGGTCAGGTGTTTTGGATTACAACAGTGAGAATACTAACCAAAATAATGTGTTTTCCAGAATTCCATTCAATCATTAACTGATTGCATTCCATCTAAATGGATGGAAATATAATCTAACATACATGCTGTATTTTATCTATCTACCATTCATTCATTTGCTTATCCATTCAAAAATAATTTGGGAACATTATTATATTTCAAATATGAGGGTAAGTTTTGGTATTCTTGAGGTAACCATATTTCTATAAATATTGATCTACAGCCAAAAAATTCATTTAGCATAATTTATTTGTACATTTCAAACCCCAGCTTATACTTCTTCATTTACATTGAATTATTATAGCAATAATGCTCAAATATAAACTTATAAATTTCTGTTTAATATGCAACTAGAGCTGTTCCAAAGGGATTTCATTCCATTTCCTTCAAATGAACCAACTATATCAGAATCATGTGGGATTCTTGTTAGAATACAGATTTCTTGGCCCTAATAATTTTTTTAATAAATCAAAAAATCTCTAGTGTAGGGCTTAAACACCTGCATTCTTTCCAAAGCATACTAGGTGATTCTTATACAAAGACATTTTGAGGATACATTGTATGTCTCAGACATTTTAATCTGGAAATGAATGACTGACTTAATTTACATTATAAATTCCTCCCTAATCATTAAATATATAAATTTGACAGTTAATGTATACTTCCTAGTGCATACATATATGGAGATGGGTGCTACTTTCGTTTTCCTACTGAAGTAAAGAGCATTTACCTTATGTAAATGCTCTGAGGTATAGAGGAATTGACTCCAATACACCTATATTCTGTCTGTTTTGGAATCCTGCATCAAAAGTCAGAATGTAGCTGGGAATGGTGGCACACGCTTGTAATCCCAATTTTTGGGAGTCTGAGACAAAATAGGTCTAGAGGTGTAGCCCAGAGGTAGAAGAAGGTCCCGGGGTTCTATCCCCAGTGCCATACATATGCACACACAAAGAAGTCAGAATCTGCAAATATTAACTAGTATAAATCCTAGAAGCAAAATTTTTGTATGTTCATCTAAGTAGGTGTTTGTTGTAAAAGGCTAGCCCATGCATGATGGGATGGTTAGCAGCATCCCTGGCTACCCACTAGATACCAGTAGCATCTCTTCACACCCTTGCCAACAAAAAAAATGTCTCATGTACCTAGGGATATGGGCTGGGACCTATTTCTATATTTTATGATAAAGCTTTCAATTTTGTCAAGTAGCATTGTCAAATGACTGCCAAAACCAGAACTCTACAAGGATTCTTCTTGCCCTAGGGCAAGCAAAACTGTCCAAGATATTACCCTTACAAATATAAATTTGCATGTGGTTTCCCTCATTAAGTGGAAATATAGCTATTTTTAAAACAAAATATTCTACTACTAGCTTTTTACATTGGGAAATAAGCTATTCATATAATGTAGCCCTGGTGTGTAAGTGTGTGTGTGTGTGTGTGTGTGTGTGTGTGTGTATGTTTGATTTTGGCATTCATTCTAGAACTCTGTATTTAACGAACAAGAAATTACCATATGAGAAAGGGAAGTTTTACTGGAAGATTTTGCAATGTTTCATAGTTCATAGTAATATTAGGTCAAAGAGCAAAATAGAATATTTGGCCTAATTTGCTTATAAAACTGTCATTTGTATTACTATACCACTTTAAAAGATTCTTTTTAGGGCTCATTCTCCTCTAAATCTCATAAAGGTATTGTTCCATACCAAAAGATAAAGTTCAATTTTAAGCCATTTTGGAGGTTAGCTTACTTTTTTCATCTTAAACTCAGAAATCCAATTTAGGACTTAATCCTTCTATATGATAATAGATGATTCCATTTTCATTTAGTTTTTGAAACAATTATAGCAGGATTTGAATAAATCAAACATCTTCCAATGGAACAGCCCAGAACTAGGTCCTCTGTGAACTCTTCTAATGGGATCCTGCACATTATTCTTCCATTATCAACCAAAGTCATGTGAACTGTAAAGTAATAGAAGTAAGCCTTTTAAATTGATAGGGAACTTATTGGTTTTCTTATTTGCAATTTATTTTATGGAATAATGTGATTTAATGTATAGCTATGAGCAGCATAGATTTCAAAGACAAGGAATCTCTAATTTTAAACACTGGTTTGTGTACAGACCTTATTGTATTTGTATACCTGTTAACAATACTTTTCTGTCATAGTTTTCTGCATTGTGAGATGGGGTTAATATAACCACCTACATCCAATGCCTTATGGGGGACTGAATGAAGTCTGGCATTTAAAGTGCTTAACATAGTGAATGGCACTGTGATTACTCAAAACTATAAATATTTGTTCTTAAGTTCCAATATAGAATCACCTACTTAAGTACTCAGAAATAAATACCTCTCTGTACTAGGAAATTGTTGCACAATTTAGTTTAAGTGCTCTGAAAAGAAAGCTAGTAAACATGTCTGAGCTTTCCTAATCTCTCCCGACCTGCCTTTCCCTCACTCAGATCTAACCCCACTCAAAGGCTGCTGTGGTTGTTTTTCATAAGCATGTTTGAGTGGGAAATACCCACTTAAAAGACAGCATGGGTTCTCAGGTTTCTATCTTTTTAATTCTGCAATATTTCCTCAGGCTAAAGCAATTTCCACTAGGACTGCATTGCCTGTGAAAGCATAAATATTAGATTTTTTCCAGATTTTTATTGTTCTGCCCTGAAATGCAGCCAAAAAAGCAACATGTATCTAAGGAAAAAAATGGTATTAGTTTTGACTCTTCTCCCCAATATATACTAATCCACCAAATAAAAGGAAAGGGTGTCATTGCACATTAATAATAGCAATGTGTAAAACATTTTAGTCATCATTAAAAGAACACTTCCTTTATAAGTATAACTGGATTTTTAAGTTATTAATATTTTTAAAAACAAATTAGGAAGTAAATTATGAGCCTTTGTCTCTACAAAAATTTTCATTTACTTTTTCACATTTTAAGGGTACTTTTTTCTTCTTTTTTATGAGTATCTTGATAACACTCTCTAAATAATCTACTTATGCTATATTATTATTTTGTTTTTTTGATTTCATTAAAAATGCTGATGTATTAGTAGTAGTAGATTGCCTTCTACTAATGACAGGATAACCCCAAGCCATGGCGTCTAGGAAATTTGACAAAACATGTTAAAATGTATGTTTTGTTATTAGAGAAGTATACCATAGGAGGCAGAACTTGAGGATTCAAGGTCAAGGAAAGAATGCAATCTCAAAGACATAACTCTAATACGTTTTTCTCTCAGACCAATGCTCCAGTGCACCCATGAGCCAGTCTCATGAGTTTGGAGATCCAACACTGGAATTTAGGTCCCACCAATGGGAGTCTCGTTGAATATCTTAAGATTTTTCAAGCTCTCCTACCACAATCTTAGAATGCAGATGAACCAGAAATAAGCCAGCCCCCACAGAGACTGAAGACCAGTTTTAAATTGGCTCATTCCTAATTGAATGGAACCACAGCATGCATGAATAACAGAAAGCAATCCATTCAGTTATACTATAATACTCTTTTAAAATATACAATTACCTCCCAAACTAAAACACACATGTCAATTTTAAACTTTATTTTGGTGTCAATTTTACTAAACAAACAAGATACCAAAATTTTAAATTGAGAATATTAAACTAAAAGAGACACAAAACTAGACACTTCTGAAGTATGCCAGTAGATTTAATTTTGAAAACCAGTCACAATATTGTCATCATTTGTCCCATCACATAAGACTGCTGGGTATTGGATCCAAATTATTCAAGTGGACCAGATTATATGTAAATCCTAGTTATAACACGTCCTAACTATGTACATTAGGCACATTACTTAGCATCTATTATTCCCAGTTTCCTAATTTCTACAAGGGGTGCTAATGATACATACTTCTAGATAAAGGGATATGTTGGCTTTTCAGTTTGTAATACAATATCTGGATGACAGTGAGAGGAAGGGTTAGGCTTACAGTTTGGAGGTTTCAGTGCTTGGTGAGCTGACCCATTGCCTTGGGGCCTGTGATATGGCAGCACATCATGGTGGAGAGTGTGTAACAGGAAGATGCTCACCTCTGGCATCTGGACAATGAAAGAGAGGAAGAGACTGACTTCCCACAATCCCCGGTGACCTGAAACCTCCCACTAGGCCCAACCTCTTAAGGTTTGTGCTACTTTCCAATAGTGCCAAGCTGAGGACCAGCCTTTTAACACTTGGGCCTTTGGGGGGACATTCCAGATCCAAACTACAGCTAGGGACAATAGAGGGTCTCATGTATAGCGATGACTTCCATGGTTCTCTTCTTTCTTAAAGTCAAGGTTAAAACAAAACAATAACTAAATAGGGAGGAGGAAGCTGCACGTGGTGGCACATGCTTGTAATCCCAGTACTTGAGAGGCTGAGACAGGAAGATCACAGGTTCGAGGACAGCCTCAGCAAGTAGTGAGACTCTCATCAACCTAGTGAAACCCTGTTTCCAAATAAAAATAAAGAATAGGGTTGGGGGTATAGCTCAGAGGTTGAATACCTCTGAGTTCAATCCCCAGCATCAATCAATCAATCAATCAATCAATCAATAGGGATGGAGGGGCAGGGATGGAATTTGGAGGGAAATGTGCCAAGTGATATATGCATACATAAAGGTATGACTTTAAATCTCACTATGCTGTATAATTATGATACATCAATAAAATTATTTTTAAAAACTCAACAGGGGAATGAAAGAACAGAAGAGATCACTGCCCTGCTATTCTAGTGCATAAAAATTATTGATTAAACAGATAACACACACACACACACACACACACCTCTGTTCATAACATCTGTTCATAAATACATTTATGATATATATAATATTGTTTGTATAGGTTTTTTTTTAGTTCCCCAGCAAATGTGTATGATCAGCTACTCAGTTTTGGATGAGCTAATACCAGTTTTCCAAAGATCTTACACCACCAATTTGGGCTCCTTCTTTTTTATGTCACAGGCTAATATAGCTTAAGGTTCTATTCCTGATGCACCTATAACCCCTTCACAACATATTTCTTCAAATACTTTTATACCAATTTCTTCTATTTGGTTTTGACCTAAGAAACATCTAAACCAATTCTAGGGTAAGAAAAGTCATCTTAAATTTGATCTCAATGAATTCTTCCTGACTCTCCAGAGGCATAATCAATAAACTAAAAATCTCTATTTTAACTCATTTCTTTTCTTAGCAGTTAATTGTATGTGTATCTGTATCATACATATATAACACATAAGTATATTGTATTTATATAGCCTGAACTATATATGATTACATATATGCATCATTTAATACCCACACTATGTGACTGGAGTCTGACTCCTACCCCTTCTGTAGAATGAAAGGTTCATGAAAGGACAACATCTGTTCTTATGTTACAAGTCCAAAACCAACACAGTAACTGGCATATAGTAGAATACCAATAAACATGTAGTGACTAAATAAGTAAATAAATGCAATAAAATAAATATATGGTACAATACTTTTTTTGGCCATATTTCAAACCAGTCCCTCAGGAGGGAAGGAATCATATCATATTCATCTTGATGTCCTTAGTATATAATAACACTTAAGAATAGAAGGTGTTTATGAAATGTCTCTTGAAAAAATAAATTAATAAATGTTCTGGAAAGTAAGGGATGAAAAGACAAATGTAATATATTTGTCTTAAAACATTTTCTTAGATTTACTACTAAAAGGATTTTGATTAAATGATGGATACATATTAGAGTCTGTTTTGAACATAAATGAGCATTGTAATTTTTAAAAAGATGTATATGCCAACTTCTGTATTTCCATGTACTTTAAGAGAGCAATATATTTATTTTGGGGGGTAGGAGTAGAATTAATCTTCAAGGTTTTACATATTTTGCATCCTTGGAAATAAAAAGGATGTATTCTGAGAAAAGTCTTTATATGTGCTTCTTTCAGCTAATATAATTTTATATTCTATTAATAATATATTTTAGTGAATCTTAAAATTTAGAAACTTTTTAAAAGTCAGAAACATGATTAAAGCTTAAATATAAGTTTATTTCACATAAACAATACCATTTAATATTTAATGTTCTAATACAAGAGTAAATCAAGAATACTCATTCAGTTTCATTTGGTGAATGACTCAGTTCCTTTTAAGTTTTTATTAAATTTTTATCTCTTTTGTGGACGTTTTCCTATTCCAGTTTATTAACCCATCTCTAGATTTTTCCATTCTTCCCTTTTTGCTCCCTCTAATTCTTGTAAGTATCTCTACCTACATCTGTATCAGGGTACATTGCTGTCCCTTCCACCACAACCAACTCCACCACCCATGACTTCTACCTTAGCTTACAGGACTTACCCTTCCATCCTCTTCCTCTCTCTCTCTCTCTCTCTCTCTCTCTCTCTCTCTCTCTCTTTTCCCTTCTTTCCTTCCTTCCTTCCTTCCTTCCTCTTTCTTTCTTTCTTTCTTTCTTTCTTTCTTTCTTTCTTTCTTTCTTTTCTTTCTTTCTTTCTTTCTTTCTTTCTTTCTTTCTTTCTTTTTCTTTCTGTGCTGAGGATTGAACCCAAGGTCTCAAGCATGGTAGGCAACTGCTCTACTACTGAGCTTCTGAATTTAAACTTCCTGAAAAAAATGAGTTTAGCTAAATTTTAATGTTTATGAGATTAAATGACCTTAAATTATACTGTAGAAATTAAATTAATGTGCAACTTAGGTGGCTAATATATGAGAATGAAGCACAAAACACAATAGAGGTAAATACTTTTCTGTGAACATCAGCAATACATATGCAGCATTAGGTAAATCTCTGAATCCAGGAAGTTGCTGAACACTCAATATATTAAGAGGAAAGTACCTAAAAGAAGAAAAATATTATGTAGCTTTTAGACGGAGAGGCTCAAAGTAAATAAAATTTAATATTCCCATTTACCCGAAGAAAAGTGAAGAATATCAAACAGTTGTCCAAGACAACTAATAAATCATAAGTAAGTCATGGATTATGTTTTAGAATCCACATCTATTAACTTGAGAACGCATATATATATTTATATGGAAATATATATATATGTTCGCATATACATACACATATATATATATATATATATATATATATATATATATGGAGATTTTAATCATAAAGAACCTCTAGGAGATTGCATCTCAGTTGTATCTTTCAGTTCTTCCACCCTTCCTTTTCTCCTTCCCCTTCCATCCTTTCCTCTTTCCTCCCTCCCTTTCTCTCTTTCTGTACCCAGCTATGTTCATATTTTCTAATGCAGAAGTAAAAGATTCCCAATTAAGGAATCAGGATCTCCAAAACAAGATGAAAGTACACAGTCTGCCTGTCTATCCACAGGTTCTGCATCCAGGGATTCAACCAACCACAGATTGAAGATATTTGGGGAAAATTGCATTTATACTGAATAGATTACAGACTTTTTCCTGTCATTATTCTCTACAGAATACACTATAATAATCATTTGCATGGCATGTACATATTATTAGTTGTATTAAGTAATTTAGAAATGATTTGAAGAATAGTGAGGGTTGCATAGGATATATGCATACACTACACCATTTTATATAAGGGACTTGAGCACCTGCACTTTGGGTATCCTTGAGGGTCCTTAAACCAATCCCTCACAGATACCAAACGATGAATATAATTATAAGATATTCACAAAACTAAACCTACATAGGCTAATTCTTTTATAGTGTTTTTTTTTCTGGACCTACTGTGACTGATTTGTTTGTAATAGCAATAGATATATATAGTGTTACTATATCACAGATTTTCCTGTAGTTCCTGTTTCAATGGACAACTAATTCCCTGTTGTAAATGCTATTCTGGAAAATACTTTTTGCAGCCTTTTAAGAAACAATCTGAGTTACACCACAGATGAAATTATAAAGGGTTATTTCTAGAGATGGTGACTTTTTTTCAGTACTGGGGATTGAACCCAGGGGCATTCTACCTCTGAGCTACACCCCCAGCCTTATTTTTTATTCTTTATTTTGAAAAAGGGTCTCGCTAAGTTGCGGAGGGCCTTACTAAGTAGCTGAGGCTGGCCGCGAACCTGGCCTCTTGTCTCAGCCTCCCAAGTACTGGGGTTACAAGCGTGCACCACCACGCCCCGCTAGAGATGGTGACTCTAAGAGATATTCAAAATCACCTGTGCTTAGAATATCTAATTAAAGCATTTTAATATAAATTCCACAATATTTGTGTTTCCAAAGTAAAACTAGAAAATTCTTAAGAAAAGTCAGGTTATTTTCAAAATACGTAAAATTTGTATTTCATAGAATAATAAGCACATCTGGACCATTCTTTGCCTTCTAAACTATTTATTCCTTCTGGGAAAAATAAAAGTTAACATTTTATGAGTTTCTTTATTCAGTGTCTCAGGATAAATTTCACTATCTGATTTTTGTTTTATCATTCTTTGGCTTTAGAGAAAATGTTTATCATGATCTTGATATATATTTGAATAGGTGTGAATTTCAAACTGATGGATAAGTAAAACCTTCTCAAAGAACCTGTCAAATAGTTATCAAACTGTGTATTTTCTGAGATCTATCTGAATGTCTGATATTGTTGGAGCTTTTAATATAGCTGATTTTCTGTGCTTCCAGTTGGATAATTTTCTCTACTGTCTGCAGAATTGAGGTGCTTTATACATTTATGCATTTGGCATTAAAAATATGATTTTTGCCTATCTAGCAAGGATATTTTGAATTTGCATTCTTGTTTTCTTTTATTCTAAAAATAGACTGATAGAAAATTCCCTCAATAAAAATTTCATGATCACAAATAGGTTAGTTCCAACATATTTACAAAGCAAGCATATAATATATATATTATGCTTGCTTAATATTCCTATGTAACTATACATATATATATACAGAAATATATACGTATACAAATATATGTACACATATACAAATAAGCATATGTATATACCTGTGCATATATAAAAATATCTATATATATACATATAGATAGATAAATACATATATACATACAGAGAGGGAGAGAGAGAATTGATACTGCAGTGTATGACTATTTGGATCAAAGCATTTATTTTAACAACTACTCACAGTTCGGTGGCTGTTCATGACCCTCAGCTGACTGCATTCCTACCTGGTAAGTGCTCTTTGCCGACAAGAACTTGGCTAGCCAAGGTCATGGCCCTTCTTTGAGTATAGCTCATAATTGATAATGGTGAATGTGGAGTATGAGGGTCCAGCCCTTTCATCTCAACTGTATTATAATAAAAATAGCAATGATAATATAGAATATTTTAGAGGAGCTAACAAAGACTCTTTCCTTAACCAAACCATAGTCAGGCTTCTCTGGGCCCTTTTTTCAACTAGATATTGACTATGGTGCCTATTCTTGCTAGACCTACATAGCCAGTTTTTAAAGATTTTTGCAAGTCCCTTTAGAGAGAATCCCACCCTTTATATCTGATAATCTGCAATATCCAATCAAGCACCTCATCCCTCACCCTTGATATCTGACCACATTGGCCTTCCTTCAGCAAGAATGGTGCTAGGTCAGTTCAGCAGGAATTTCTCCTTCCCTCGAAATATCCTCTTAGTAATTTTCCATCGACTGACCCCCCACCCCATCCCTTAGTTACAAATACCCAGTTGTCCTTGCTATTTCCAGAATTACATCCACTCCTCTACCATGGTCTCTTTTCTCTTATTGCCACAGTTGTTGGAAAAACTCTGTTTTTACCTTTTACCACTTTAATTACTGTTAGGCTCTGGTTATTACAATGAAACACACATACACAAACACACACACACACACACACACACACACACACACACTTTTCATCATATTTTATGAGGCTTGTATTACACTGACACAAACACCAAACCTTACTACAAAATATAAAGTTACAGGGAAACCTCATTCATGGTCATGGGTGCAACAATCCTAATACCTACAAGGAAAAGAAACCCAGCAAATGGAAATAGGAGAAACTTCGTGGTCTAGTTGGATTTAGTACAATAATTCAAAGTTGGTTTAACAGTTGAAAAGTCTGTCCTGAATTATTATCATATTATCAGAATTGGTGGGCTTAGTTCTTATTAGTTTCCACCCATTCCATCACCAGTTAGTATCTGGTAAACAAGTGATGTTCTGACATAGGTCTTGGGACAACCATCAAGCATTTTGATTGGTCACAGATGGGCTCACCTGTTCTATGTATGTAGTATGTAAATAAGTATATTAATATAATGAAATATACAATAATGAAGCAGAATTATGCTATATTACATGACATAAATGCATATAAAATAATGTGAATTAAATAAACCAGACTGAAAAGAATTCTTACTATATGGTTCCTTCTATGTCAAGTACCAAGAAAAGCAAAACTATGCTGTAGAAATCAGTATTGTTTTTATTTGGGAGAAGGAAAATAAAGATATTGGCAAGCAAGAGGCCCCAGAGGACTTCTGGGGCACTGGCTATGTCCTGTGTCAAGTTGGGCCATGGCTGTGTGCATGAGGTCTATGTAAAAAGGTGCTATGCTTATAAGCTCTATATGTTCATCTGTTAACCAGCCCCACCATTTATTAATAGAATATACAAGCAAGGGGTGGGGATCATTGTTATGGTCTTGGTGCAACAAGTCCTCTATTATGCAGCGTTGCTCATCCCATTCTGGGCTGCAGTGATTCCAGGTTCATAAAATAGTCCAGTCGTTTGCAGCAGTGTGGGCAATTTGCTACTGGAGACCTTTGACTGACTCCACTGTTAACTCAGGGCAAATGGAAGGTGTTGTGCAGTCATAAAAGTGTGTGCCCAGGGAAGCAGGTTGTTCACTGCCACTAACCTGTGGTAGGACAGGGCAGAGAGAGAGAGAGACACCATCATAGGTAAGTCCTTCCCTTCTGGGGGGATGCATGCCACATGCTCCTCTTGTGAGAGAACAGTGGCTGGAATGACGGCCATCCAAGGCAATGGTACTATACCAAAGCACCCTGGGTTGGAGGAAAGGGGTTGAAGACATCTACCACAGAATACAAGGGAATAGGACATAGTCTTATGACTGTGTGCCTGTCAAAATTGTGTTTTCTACTCATGGGGGAAGAGTGACCCACACCAAGTAGGACTGGTATCTAAAGGATTATCTAAAGGATTAAGGTTAGGGTCATTCTGTCTTGCCCAGACCCATGGCCCCAGGAGCGCAACCTATGGCTCTTGAGAAGCCTGTATATTCTAGGGCCACTCCTAGATAGTTTGCCAACCAGGGGACAAGGGTTTAGGAGCAGGGAGTAAGAGGGCTTCTCTCCTCACCTTTGATCACACCTGGGAGTCTTCTGAGCTTCCAGTTACCTTCAAAGTGCAGGGCATTTCTGCTATTACCTTATCTAAGGGGGCCTTCCCAGAGCAGTAAGGTTGCTCATTTAAAAGCTGCACGCAGGCCGGGTGTGGAGGCGCATGCTTGTAATCCCAGTACTTGGGAGGCTGAGACGGGAGGATCCGGGTTCACGGCCAGTCTCAACTACTTAGTGAGGCCCTCCACAACTTCGTGAGACCTGGTTTCACAATAAAGTATAAAAAATAGGGCTGGGGGTGTAGCTCAGAGGTAGAACGCCCCTGGGTTCAATTCCCAGTACTGCAAAAAAAATAAAATAAAATAAATAAAAATAAAAATAAAGTAAAAATAAAATAAAAGCTGCACCACCATAGGCACTTGTGCCCACCACCTCTTCCAATGGGAGGACAAGGCCTTCAGCTTCTCTTTTAGAAGTTTGTTAAAGTGTTCAATCATCCAGGCTGCTTGGGCTGATAGGAAACATGCAACTGTCAATGTATGTCATTGTCCTTAGCCTAGGTCTGTACCTGTTGGCCTGTAAAATGGGTACCTCTGTCACTTGCCACTACCAAGGGCTGAAAATAGGCTGCTGACAGTTGTTCAAGAGCAGCTACAGTATGTTTTTGGTCAGCCTGTACAACAAAAGGATAAGCAAAACTCAAGCCCTGTAACCCTTATTTACAGCTGTCAGCATGTATCAGAATCCTTGGTCTCTTGGCAATGGTAGAATATAGTCAACCTGCCTTTCCTGAAAAGTACCTCAGAACCTGTCCCATGGTTGTAGGAAGTCTATGTCACTGTGGGTGGTGTCCTGCACACCAAGGACACTGCCAAACAGCATTTTTCACTTGAGTGTGGATAAGAGGCAATCCCCATCTCTGGTCTATGAGCCCTATGGTGTGGGTTCCTACATGTCATAGCTTTGTATGTAACCATGGTGCTAACGACAAGGACTCTGGGAGTACATGGAGTCCAAACTTGTGCTAAAGTGTTGGCAGCATCATTACTGGGGGGTCTGTAATGGCCTATTCCCTGGAACATGATGTATAGTAGCTCCTTCCTGGAGGCCCCATTTCCACAGGTCCTCCCACATACCCTTGCCCCACCACTGGCAGTATCCAACCAGTCTTGTGCTGCCCATTTGGGCAGTCACAAGATTAGCCCTGGTAGACTGCCCAGCTGTCTGTACAGACATGCAACAGTCCAGTCTCCTTCATGAGGGCTAATCAAACCGCTCAGAGATCAGCCCACTAGCTAAAGCTTCCAGTACTAGTCTCATACCAAATGGTCTCTGTGGTGGTCTGTAAGGCCACAGTCACCCATGTGGGCTACTGCCCATGACAGATCCATCAGTATACCACACTTCCATGGTATAGGGGCTCTCTCTTTCTCATAGGGACTTGGGGCATCTCCCACATCCATGGGTTCTGAAGGGGTTGTCACTTGGAAATGTACTGGCCCCAGGAGAGTATGTAGTTGCTCAGACAAATGGCTAATAGAAAATTATACTCCTTTCTCTAAGTATGCATCCCACTTTGTCAGAGTGGGTGTTATCCCTGTCCAGGGGGCCAGAGTTCAGGGCCTCAGGCAGCCTGTAGTAGGGTAGGTGGTCTGCATCATTACTGACCCAGTACCTGTGATGGGTTCACAAGCTAAGATGGCAGCATACATGGCAATGAGAAAGTAGCGCGCCTCTGCCCCTTTCCATACATGTGACCAAAATTCATTCGGGCTATTCTTAATGCCTTCCTTCTGCTATAACCCCCATCCAAAACCCGTGTCATCCACTTGGACTGTTAGCAGGAAAGGAAAGGCAGGATCTACTACCCACAGAGTTTGTGCCTGTGCCACCATCCTCTTGGTGGTAATAAGTGCAGTTTCCACTTCAGGGGTCCAAACTCAAGTTGCCCTCTTACAAAGAAGGTGGTATAAAGGGCACATAAGTATAGCTAAGTGGGGTATAAACATTCACCAAACCCCCAAAAGGCCTAGATACATTTGCAACTGACCATTTCTGACCAAGAATGAGCTTATATCTTATCTATCACTCCTTTAGGTATCACTTTTGACTTACCCAAGCAGACAACTTCTAAGAATTTGACAGAATATTCCGGTCCCTGGACCTTATCTTCATTGATAGTCCACCCCCATTCCTGGAGAGCAACTTAAAGGTTGCATGCAGCTGCTTCTAACTCTGCAAGAGAATCAGAGGTTAGCATAATATCATAAATATAATGGCATAATCATATAGCCTCAGGATTCCACCAAGAGGCTAAATCCTGTGCTACCAAACAGTGATGCAAGGTGGGATTATGCAGGTATCCCTGGGGCAATACCAAAGAGGTCCATTGCCACCCTTTTCAGGTAAAAGCAAATTGTTTTTGGCTTTCTGGGGTAATGGCAATGGAGAAAAAGGCATTCACCAAGTCTATAACATAATGAAACTGTCCCAGTTCATGTGACAGATGATCCATCAATTCTGAAATGTTGGGTACTGCTGCATACAAAGGAGGTTTCACTTTATTTAGCTCCGGGTAGTCTACTGTCATGTGCCAGGAACTGTCAGATTTTCCTAATGACCATATGGGAGGGTTGAATGGGCTCAGCCAGGTGAATTACACTTTCCTCTTCTAGCTTCAGTATTGTTTGTCCAATTTCCTCATGCTCCCATGGTAATTTGTACTGCTGCACATTCACAATCCTTGTGGCTTGGGGGAGTCTTAAGAGAGCATGATGGGGATGTCCTTTAGTGATGGTCTTTACCATATGCACCTATAGCCAGAATTCTCCAATAGTTGTCTGCATAGTCAATCCCTGCAATATGTCCACCCCAGGATGTACTCAGCAATGGGGAATATATACACATCATATTGCTTAGGAGGCAAATGTCCAGTTCCCAAAGTCACCAGGGCATGCTGAACTGTAATAAAATGACTTTTATAACCCTCTACAGCAGCCCTAGGTCCAGTAAACTTATCTGTGTTGCTGAAGGAGGGTGCTGTCTGCTCCTGTATCAGCTAGTGCCAAGACACATTGAACACTGTGGGGGCACAAGTAAATAGTCAATTCCACATAGGGCCTCAGGTCAGCTGGTTCCCTCACTAACTGGGTACCACAGCTGAGTCCTTGGTCTGGGAGAAAGTCAGCCACACATAACCCTCGAGCTATTCACTTGGCCTATTTTGGAGGAAAAGGGGTGGACCTTTGTTTCCATAAAGCAGCTGCCGGAGTGCCAGGAGCAGTTCATTGGGCTGGCAATCTATTTTTTCCTCTGCCAATTTGGCCACCAGTAGGTTAAACCATATCTGCCTGCAGCTGATCTTCATAGTCCCTTCATCTCCTGACTTATTCTTCTGCAACTTGGGGGCCCAATCCCAGTGAGAACATTTCCCCCCTGCTATGGCTGAGCACTTTTATGTCCCCAAGCAGGGCCAATGAGCCATCACCACATGTACCAGTTGACCAACATATTGGGCCAGGAGGGTGGCCATGGTGCCAAAAGTGTCCTGGGTGCCAACCACCAGTATAAGATCTTCCCTATGGGCTGTAAATAGCTCTTCATCTGGGCTATTATGTTGATGTTCAAATATCATTTTCTGCATGCCCATCTCAAGTATGATCTGCACCAAATCTAAACAGGTAGTCCACTTGCTCAGTCTTCAGCAACTCACCAGCATGGCTCCACATGGTGCAGGCCATGGCCATGAGCCTGTTCGTTAGAATCTGATTCCTGGCTTGCACATTGGTCATAGACATATTCTGCAGCCTCTGCCCCAATGATGATGGTTATTCTAGTCAATTGGGTCATTTAGGTCGGTTCAGTTCAGTACTATTGAGCCCATCATCCCATAGATACAATAGCCATGCAGAGACCGCTTCCCCTAAATTTTGCTTACATTGCTTTGCCAAATCACATGATTCCATAGGCATATATTGAGTCATGGTGGTGTGGCAGATAGATTGTTGGGATCCCATGGCCCCTCCCCCAGGGGCCAAAGGCTCATCTAGCTCTACCATCTGCCTTTTCAGGGGGCAAGTAGGTCAGAGGGAACCTACCAGACTACTGAAGTGAGAAGTCGGAGCAGACTCATTCAGGCTGTGTAGGACTCATTCGGTGGCCACTAAACATTGCTCTAAGTCTCTTCCTATCACCATAGCTGGTGAACCTCTTGCATCAGCTCCTGAATGTCACTGCTGGCTTATCACAGCACCACCAGGAGCATCCAGGCCACCCGTCCGGCTGCCAACAGTGGACCACCAGGACATTTGGCTCCAGTGCCTCTAATGCCCTCCAGACCTCATCCGGCTGGGGATGTACACTGTCCCAATCCTCTGTCGGGGTTCACGCTGACATATATTCCACTATCAGGAACCACAGGGATGCCGGGGGCCACATCTTCTTCACCCTGGGTTGTTCCTCTGGGTCTACTCCTCCAGAGGGTTGCTGGGGGCACTCACCTCATCCTGCCAACTATAGCAAGGTTCCAGGGGAGGCTTGGTGGTGAGATCCCCAGAGAAGAAAGCACACAGAGTTGCCATCAGGAGAACAACAGCAGATTTATTCTACAGACCTGTTCCTTACATAGGGTTCTGGACAAAACGGTGCATGTCCACACTAGTATAACATGTGCATGCAGGTTGTGTTTTACCTAGTCATGCTTACATAACTACATACACATATGTGGATGTGCAGGATGTCTTGCCTAGTCATGCTTATATAACTAAGCACTCATCTGCAGCTGCACTGGATGAGTGGGGTCATGTCCTTACCGCCGGCCAGTACATCCTTCGGGCCCCATAGTGTGTGTTTAAAATTCTTAGCAGTTGCCCAAGAGACCAAAATCTTACTTCTCTTGCTTGACAACTTTTAAAATTCTTCTTCTTCTAATCATATTTCCTTATGATTTCAAAGCATTTACTCCCAGTAATTGCTGTCCATGTAATGATGTTTGTATGGCCAAGTTTCAGTTACTCATGTAAGTATATCTATATTAATAAAATTCATCATTGGCTGGACTGATGATTAAGATCATAGAAACTATGCAATTGTTAGCTCTCATAAATTTCATAGGGGAGGAAATGGACAAAGAAAATGAAAATGTTCCAAAAGCCAATTGCATTTTGATACTGGCTAGTGTAGATTAGAAGCAGATAATGTGAGCATTCAATATTAAACTATTTTACCTGTATAAGATCAAAAGAGAGGTAAGAGAGTTTAATCTAGACTAGAAAACTCAACTCCTATTTTGGGTGCAAAAAACTAAAACCAGTTTCTTTGAAGATAAAGGGAATTCATCACTCAGATGAGCAGTTGTAGTTGAATTTTGGTGAGTATGTAGAAGAAAATTGGAGTCTTAATATCACGTCACAAATTGAGATAAAAATACTTATGAAAATTTAAAATTACATTGTATAAATGTACAATGTAAAGGGAATGAATTTTTATTAATATTTATCCCATTCCACTTTATTTTTTACCATTGTCTAAGTTTTGCCAATATTAGTAATATTTACAGATTGAAGCAAAGGTCTGGAAAAATAGTGAAGTTCAGCACGTATTAAAAATGGACTTATATTTAGTGTTTCCCATTCATGCTGTAATAAAGAAAAACAATCTTTTCTATCAAAGTTACAAGATCACATAGAAACTGTCAGGCTTCCATTTTGTAACCTTTGTATATGTGTCTATATTTCCTACTCCAGAATGTACTGGTTTCATCTTTCTCCCTTTGTAAAATCTTCCCAGGGAAAAGCAGACAATTTGAATAGATTGTGAAGTCTTACTCCAGCCAATGGGGTATGGTGCAGAGGCTGAGTGGACTCCCGGCCCATTGTGCTTGCTCCCTTCCATGCAGAAGTAAATTATTTCCTTGCCAAGTTCCTTTTAGTAGTTTCATGAGTTGTGTGTGTGTGTGTGTGTGTGTGTGTGTGTGTGTGTGTCTTCCCTAAAATCCATTTCTAACAATGGGGGACGCATCTGGGATTCCTACCATTCAGGTGTGTACTGCAGGCTCCCCACCCAGGGTGAGACGTATCCTACTGCCTCATTGTGGTAGCCCCTGTGTGTCCCCTGTGTCTGGAGCAGTGTGGCAGGTCTGTAACTGGCTGACCCGGTGATAAAAGTCTCTTGGCAATGCAGAAAAAGGCCTAAGAAAAACCGTGGTTGACCAGATAAAATTTCGCTCACAAACCAAGGTAAGATATGTCACAGGGGTAGCGAAATATTTCACTGGTTGTTGGGATATCCAGGGGTGAGGGTTGTGTGTAAGTGACGGAGCGTCTGAAGACACCTAACAAAAGCAGACTCCAAAGGTTATGGTTTCCCTGCAAGGAGCCTGGCCAGAGGAGAAAGGAGGGTCAGAGTTTGAGAAACCCCCAGAAAAAATGTGGGGGTTTGGTTGAGACTCTGGGAACACACAATGAGTGATCGGGATGGTTGGAGTGCTCTTGCACCTCTAGGCAGAAGAAAGAGGTTGAGCCTCTACCGGGAATAGAAAAGAAAGGTACCCAAAATAACAAGATTAAGGACAAAATTCCTTCTGATAGTCCCTAAGGCCTAATGTTATAATCATGGGGAGATAATCCATGAATTTAGGGCAAAAAGAAACAAAAGAAAATTAAATGTTGTTTCATCTGGACCCAGAAGCCCATATTACTACCAGCCAACTTTAGTTTGGAACAGATGAGGATTGGATATATTAATTATAGATAAATGAGCACTCATAAATTTAAAAAAAATGGATCCAAATACCTTTTAGTTCACGTGACTTATAAATCTTTAACAAATAGGTTTATCTAAGTTTGGTAAAGTAAAAAGATGTTATTAAAAATTATCTTTTCCAGGCCAGTCAATTAAGATTGTATTGGTTTTTGTACACTAAATTTTGAAACAAAAAGTAAAGCAAAAAGACTTTATAAATTTGCAGTTTAGCCAGAAAGGCATGTGTAAAACCAAGGATAATGTTTTAAAAAAAAGTAAAGTGGCTGAAGGGAGGTCCAATGATAAAGGCAGTGGTTCATACTGTGGATAGTACCACCTGCCGAGCTCCTCCAAGGTGGACAAACTCATTCACAAAGCAGATGAGGTCACTCTGAGTGAGGCAAGGTCCAGGGCTGGCTGGGGCCACAGAGACCCAGGAAGCTGTGGAGGAGGCCTTACATACCACACCCTCCCAGCCAGAGATCACCCGAGTGCAGGCACAGCCAGGTGAGGCCACATCAGGCCTGCAGGACATCCAGCCTGGCCAGGAGCCCCCATCACTATGATCTTCATGGGCTTCCAGAATGTGGAGGATGAAGTGGAGACTGAGGTGCTGGGGCTCCAAGGCACCATAAACAAACCCAATGGCAATGCCTGCTGGTTTGGGACAATCCTGTGACTGTGCTGTCTGCCATGTTACATGGAGCCAGCCATAGTAAAGATAAAAGGGGGCCCAAAGGCAGTAAATTAAAAAAAGGCGGGGTTAAAACAAAAGAAAACCCAATAAATAAAATTAGTTATTTATTGGTATAAGGAGACATTTTATTTTTTATTTATTTATTTATTTATTTTTTGCGGTACTGGGGATTGAACCCAGGGGCATTTTACCTCCGAGCTACACCCCCGGCCCTATTTTTTATACTTTATTTTGAAACCGGGTCTCACGAAGTTGAGGAGGGCCTGGCTAGGTAGAGAGAGAGAGACAGAGAGAGAGAGAGAGAGAGAGCTGAGGCTGGCCGCGAACCCAGATCCTCCGGTCTCTGCCTCCCAAGTATTGGGATTACAAGCATGCGCCACCACACCCGGCTAATAAGGAGGCATTTTAATAAAAAGGCTAAAAGGAAAAGGAAAATGATTTTAGGTTAAAAGGAAGAGGAAAGGATTTTGCAAAGCAATATTCTTGTTCAAAATGACCGAATTATGCCATAGGAAAAAAGAAAAAAAAAATCAGAGGGCTCAGCAAGTCACAGAGGGTTGGAGGATGTTGAAAATGATTTGTAAGGGATAAGACATATGAAAGAAATTATATATATATATATATATATATATGTATTAAAATAAGGTTGGTTATAATTAAGAGGAATTATTTAAAGAGTTTTCTAAGAATGACATTTAATGCTTTGATTCTATGTTTGAAACAATTAGGTTTTCTTAAGATATTGATCTGTTCTTGGTAAACTAGCCAAGAAAGCAAAAATTTTTTCACATTTCATTAAGGCAATTTCCTGTGTTTTCTTAAAACAATAGTGTTTCCTTTTTGCTCTAGGTAACAATTTACTAAGAACTAGCTTAATCAAAGAGTTTGCATCTTTATCAAGATAATCTTGGTTAGACCTTTGGTCACTGCATCTTAGCAGAGTCAGGGTTTGAATGTCTGTGTTTTACAGCCTGTTAAAATGACTATTTTATAACTCAAGATGTTACAGGGTGGGGATCCTATTATAGGGTGGGAGATCCTAAAGTTATTTTGCACCACCTCAGTTCTTGCCTATCTGCATGGTAAACATTCAAACAGAAAGCACAAGTGGGGAATTCAGGATATTTATCTGGAAAAATAAAGGCACCATATGAAAAAGGCCATAAAGAGAGGGGAAAGGCTCACATTCCAGGGGAAAAAGCATCTGCAGGTAGCCATTCCCAGGACTAGAAAGGTGGCCTGGGGCAATGGGAAGGAAATTGGCATGGAGTGTTCCATGTACTGGGCCTTGCAGTCCCTTTGGACAACTTCTTTACACACATTGCATTAGGGTGATTGACTGCCCTTTCCATGTTGCAGCTTAGTGACCCTGTGTTGTTTCTCTTTGCACAGGGGATCAAACTAAGCAGGGATCAAAGTGAACAGGAATGAAAATTCCGGTCTTCTCTAGCTGACCACATCTGCTAATGTCTAGCTAGCTACCTAACAAAGATAAATGAATAGCTATTATTTTGGGTTACTATATATTTGACACCCTATATGTCTGTTATTATAGATGTGTATACATCTGAGGGCTAAATATGCTGTGTATCTGAGGTTTATCTAAATGTTTCATAAAAGCTTATAAAGTTAGATATATGGGATTTATATACACTCAAGGTAACCAATAAGTTATCTCTTTATGCAATGTGCATTGTATCTGATGTTTAATATCATTGAAAAATTCCTGTCATTTTAAGACCTGGTGTATATCTACTTGCTTTGACTGAATGTTTTATTATTGTATAAAAGTGATGCAATTGTCTCTTAGATAATAAGCCTGTTTCTGATCATTAACACTGTTCTCTAAACTTATAAAAGATCTAGAGCTATTCTTTGATTTTTTGTCAATGTTGTTAACCTAGATAAAGCTGTAATTAAGGTTATCCTATTGAGCAGTGAATTCTAAATTTCACTCCAATAGTAAGGGTTAAATTAATACATATGCAACTGTGATGTTAATTATTATTAACTTCTTTGTAAGTTAAGTATGTTTCCTAAGTATCTTCTAAAATACAAAGCTTAAGAGGACAGTTTACCAAGCTTGTATCCTCTAAACAAATTGTTGATAGTGATAGAATTGTTTTTTAGGTTCATATTTGTGTGGTCCTAAATTGTATTATCACCATCTTTAAGCAAAGATGATTAGAGGTGCTCAAATACTTGCCATTCCAAACCATGCCACTCTGATGAAAAACTGGTATTAATAATATATGTATATATTTATAAACAAGTCAAATTTAAATGGGGATTTGTATATATCATCAAATATTGTCAAAACTATTATAAAAACTGGATTTGTTTTGTGCCTAATAGTTTTTTTTGCATTTTTCTTGTAAATCTTTGTAACTGTTGTCTGTTAATTTTTTTTACAGAAGTAGAACTTCGAGCTGAATAAGCTAAACAGTATTTTGAGAAGATACCTATCACCTGGAAAACAGATCGGCTATAATACTGACCCGTATTCATTAACAAGGACTGGTAAAGCTAACCTACTGGGTGTTCAACAACTGAGACTTGAAGAACAATCAGGAAATAAAAGAGCTAAGGAGAAAACAGCTTTGCCCTCCAAGGTTAAATAGGAACCAGGGGATAATGGGACCTAGTTAAAGGCCCCTGCAACTCCGGTGAGTCATCTGACTTTTCAAAACAGGGATATCATGAAGGCCCCAGAGACTGGGAGCCACCAGCACATATTCTGCAAAGAGAAAGGTCATCAAAAGGGGAAATATCCTCTATGCTTCAAGGGAAGCCAAATAGTCAGCAAGACCATAACACAACCTAGATATCTTCTGACTTTGGCTCCCCCTTACATTCTACATTATAATTTATAATGGTGCTTCTGCTTTTATGCTCACAGAAGAAATAATATGGCACTGATGTCCAAAACTTCTGTGTCTTTATAAAATGCCATAAAACAAACCTGTACCTATTGAGGTTTTGCAGGTCCATGACCACTGGACACCTAAAGGAAAAACAAGATGCTTGATTTACATATGCATCTGTCAAATATATAAAAACAAAAGACAGATAGACATGGATAATCCTTATAATAAGCAAATGATTAGCACTAATGGACAGGATATTAGTAGTCAATATGCTAAATTTTATGCTATGTTGTTTGTTTTAAAATGTAGAGTGGATTATTTATATTATATAGAAGGAATAGCTAAACAATTAGATGCTACTAGCCAGATGACATGGAAAAATAGAATTAGCTCTATAGGGATTAAGAACACTACAAATAAACTTGCTGAAAATTCAGGAATAGATGATCTTTTCACTAACCTAATGGAACAATGGTTTGGTAAATGAAGGGAATGATGACATCTGTCCTGACATCCCTTATCATTGTTATCAGAAGGATGATTTTGGTAGGATGCTGTATAATCCTTTGCATATATGAGGATTAGTCCAGAGACTTATAGAGACAGCCATTACTAAACATCCTCTGCCCCCATACCATGATAATCTCTTTCTACTTGCAAACCCAGATCGAGAAAGTCAGCTCATGTTGATAGAGTTTGAAGAATAGAAGTATATAATAAAAGAGGGGAAAATTGTAAGAAAGGAAAACAATATTTTCTATTGAAGTTACAATATCACATAGAAACTCTCAGGCTTCCATTTTGGAACTGGAGCTTAGGTATCCGTTTTGTAACTTTTGTATACCTGTCTATATGTTCCACTCCAGGATGTACTGTTTTCAAGTTTCTCCCTTTGTAAAATCTGCCCAGGAACAAAGCAGACAACCAGATTAGATTGTGAAGTCATATTCCAGCCAATGGGGGATGGAGCAGGGGACTATGCTCTAGGGGGACTGAGTGGACTGCTCGCCCAGTGTGCTTGCACCCTGCTACACAGAAGTAAATTGCCGTACCGCGTTACTTTTGGTTTCATGAGTTTTGTTTTGTTTTGCTTAATTATGCTTTCCCTAAAATCTGTTTCTAACAATGCCTCACTTTGAAGATGCAGACATGAATTATCAATTATCCACAGGTATAACTTGCTTTATTGTCAGACTTGTGACTTCCAGTTGTGTAAATACGTACACATATGTACTGTAAACTTTGAGCTTTTTGTCCAACCCTCCACCTTCTCTTTGGGAAGAACAATACTATACTCCTTGTACAGCAAAACTATTTCACTCTTTCCAAACAGGGAACTTTTACTAATAGTTTCTAACCAAAAGTATTTTCTCTTCCCGGAAAGAATCATGGAGAAGCAGCATAAGATAGGCACAATATCAATTGCCTTAATATTTAGAACCAACTCCAAGGGAGATATATGTCTAGGCTGGATTTTAACCAGATAAAAGGAAATTTCATGGTCACGTGATATAATTGGAGATGTGAACTGGAAGTTATTGATGTCCATCCTGCCCAATGTGTACATGAAGCTAGTTAATAAGCTACAGGAAAGAATGCAACCAGTGTGTATATAAAAAGAATTATCTGATTCTGTGGCAAATCAGAGTGGTCATACCACACCCACTGGATCCATTTGCTCCTAAAAACATTGATTTTATGACCCAAATCTGGTCTTTCACATTGGATAATTCAGACAGGATTTTCTTGTTTCCCACATCTAAACTTAGAAACTAGGATCTGGAAATAGAAAACTTGCTTGGTCACAGGACAATAATGATTTATTCATTCCAGGTAGAAAGATGGCAATCCATGTTACACATTAATTAGTTTCTTAAATTATTACTGGCCTATCTTGAAATTATTCCCTCCAAGGATGCCATTTTTGGAAACTGAATAGGAAAGTGTCAGCATATCAAATGGTGTTGTCTAAATCCTAAGCCTTCAGCATGTGCCTTGACAAATACAAGCTGCAGTCCAAGCATCAGCTCATCTGAAAGCACATGAGGAATAGCTAAACTGCTAGCTAGCTTTTTCAGGAGACGCTCATTCTGCCAATTGCCAGCAATCCCAGACCTGAGGGCTTAGACTATCATGAATTCAGCTGAACTAGAAAAGTCAATTACTCTACCCCATGCTGGGGTTAGTGCATGCTGTAGGGATGTGGCTATCTTGAAAGAGGCCCAGGAACTGTGGAAGCTGGCTCTGCAGGCCCTTCGTTGAACCTGTTGCTAGGCTCTGAGATGGGCACTGACAGAGCTGTTGGTATACTAGAAACCACTTAGTAAATCATGATGTGCTGTATATTTACAATGGGGTGGTAGTCAACATAATCACATTAGTAATAAAACGAAGTATTGTAATGGTAGTAGCATCAACAGCAGCAGTAGTCATAATAAATTAAACCAACATACTGGAATCTAAGTGGCTTCAAAAACAGCCCCTTTACAATATATCCTTTGGCTTAAAGTTATTTCACTCATTTAAATAAAATTCATATTTCTCAATATTTTTATTAAGGAAACAATATCTGAGTAGAAGCAGCTTATCTCCTCTAGTTGGGCATTGTTTCCATTAGTTATAATGGCTTCAGGTAGTAAAAAGTGAATTTCTTTGCAATAATCTAGTGTACGCTTATTATTTAATTGAAATAGAGCTAAACCAAATCTAAGTTATTAAAAAATACCTTGAACACAGAGATTAATAAACCCAGACAAGCATGAAGTTGGATTATCTGAATTAAAAGTATGGCTTATTCTCAGGGCCTATAGATAGTTTATGTCAGCATTTTCCTCTGCCTTTGACTTCAGGCTTTTTATCTTGCTAGTATCATATACCAGAATCTTTAAGCCAAGGCCTAAAGATCTCAAGAGGTCTCTCTCACTCTCCAACCTGTATACCTATGGTCAATGACCTAAGAACCTATTTCTTCTCTGAGTGATTGACACAAGCAGTGATCTCAAACCTGAATATCTACACATATCTGCACATATCTAACCTTTGTGTTAGATAATATCTGTTCCTTGTAGTTGTAGTTTTATTTGACAATATAAATATTAAATTCATGTTTTTCTTTTTTTTTTTTGCGGTACTGGGGATTGAACGCAGGGGCATTCTACCTCCGTGCTACACCCCCCGGTCCTATTTTTTATACTTTATTTTGAGACCGGGTCTCACGAAGTTGCGGAGGGCCTCACTAAGTAGAGAGAGAGAGAGAGAGAGAGAGAGAGAGGGAGGGAGAGAGAGAAAGAGAGAGAGAGAGAGAGAGAGAGAGAGAGTGAGTGTACGCGCACACGCGTGCGAGAACTGAGGCTGGCCGCGAACCCGGATTCTCCGGTCTCCGCCTCCCAAAGTACTGGGATTACAAGCGTGCACCACCACGCCCGGCAAATTCATGTTTTTCTATATGAATGAGTTTACTGATACTTCTTCCTTTCTTTCATTAAATGGACTCAAAACAACAAATCATTGGGAAGAAAGAATAAGCTGTAACAAGAGAAAATTCAAGTTGGGAGTTCAGAGATACCACAGTAAGCTGAGTAAGCTCAGTAGTAGAGCACTTGCCTAGCATGGACAAGGGCCTGGATTCAATCCCAGCAGGGGTATATAAAAAATATGGATATGAGATATCTCACCGTAAACCTTACAAGTTTCATAATATTTGCTAAATATAGACATGCGAAAAGAAGATTTGGGGTACTTTTCTAGTACTACCTAATATATTGCCTCTGAACTCCATACAGAGTCAATAGGCTCATTATTGTATACGATATCTCTCACTGTAAAATAAAATGTATCAGCCCTGAGAACAGAAATAATGTTCAGCTTCATATGGAATCTAGAGTATTTATTAATCATCAAAATGCAAAACTGGATTTGTAATATATGATGAGGAAATATAGAGCATAAAGTTTTTTAATATTAAAAAATTTAGATATTAACTTAGAAGAGTAATTTTAATAGGACAATCAGAATAAATTTTCTTGAGTAGAAAGTTCCATAAGTAGTATAGTTGCTTTCTTTGAGGACAATTTTAAATTACATCATTGGCTTATTAAAAGTTGTCCCCTTATTCAAATCTCAAGTTTTGATAGTAAATTTAACATCATTTTTACAATAAAAAAAATCCCATGAAGTCTAACAGAGCAAAACTGTTGCTGAGAAAATTACGATTACAAATACTGACATTTAAAATAACATTCAAATGTTAACTGTGAATATCAATATAAGGTTATTAACTCCTTTCAAATATAACAAAGCCAATTTTTATATAAATGGAAATATTTAGATAGATGGTAGGCCATAGAAATAGTAGAGATGAGTAAATCATGAAAAAATAGTAAAAATACAGATATGTTGTTTCTTTTTTATACTAGATCAATAGGAAAGAAGTGACTGTCAATTTTATGTGCATATGTATTTTCTTTGCTTGTTTTATCAATGTGTTAGGGGGTATAAAGGAGAATAAATGAAAAATTGAATTTTTAGAAGTATTCATTTTGAACAGACACTTTAAATTTATACAAACAAGTAAGGTAATGAGTAAGTTTCCATAACAGAACTTAAATTTATAAATTATTAGATGTAGACTAAGACTTTACTTCAAGAACATGAACAAACAAGTTAGAATTCTAGATTGGGATGAGCAAGTTATATTACATAATAGTCATACCCACAAGGGATTTTAAATACTTACAAAGGTGATAAGGAAAACTACATCATAATTCTCTGGGGTTAAGATTTCAAAGGAAATTTATCTCAAGATTTTGTGCTGATTAGTTGTCATTTTTTCACTAGGAAATTGTCTATATCTAAGTATATCTTTGTGGTAACACATTCATACTAATAATGTCTGAAAGAATATTTGTTGTAGTTCAATATTACCAAAAGTCCTTTGCAAAATCTAGACTTCTGGTAGCACAGAATTTGGGTTCATGATTAATACACACTTTTTACATACAGTTCCAGGGAAAATTTGAATGTTGTCAAATAGCTCTATTTAGTATGGTAATCCATTGGAAAATTGTCAGTATAGTACTAATTAATTCTAAGGTTTGTGTACGAGTGTGTGTCTTTATCTGTTTCATTGGGAATTCTTGATAAATTTCTGCCAGTACATAGAAAGATAAACTGCATAACTATTGGAGAAAAATCTATGTAATATTCATGTGCTATTGTGTTTCAAATTGAAATAATCTTATATATAAGATCAGCCTCTATGAAACGCAAGAGTTTATACAAGCAATGTCCAATGTTCCTACTGATGACTTAATTCAATCACATAAATTATTTTAGTGATTTCTGGTTCTGTTCCAAGGCTGGGATGAAACTACTAAGGGAAAGTATGTTTGTAATGTATCCCCTTGCATCTTGCTATCGTGTGGACAAGTGTTCTGCAAACACTAATGTGTTAAGGACTTGGTCTCCAGGGTGGTACTGTTGGGAGGTGGCAGAACCTTCAAGAGGTAGGAACAAGTGGAAAGTAGTTAGACAGTAGTAGGGCATGCTCTTGAAGGGGATTGGGTTGCTGGCCTCTTCCCATCTCCTTGCTTCCTGGTTGCCATGAAGTGAGCAGCGTTCTCTGTCATGTGTTCCCACTATGATGTTCTGCCTCACTACAGTCACAAAAGCCAATGAATGAACCATGTGAAACCTCTGAAACCATCAGTCAAAACAAACCTTTCTTCCTTTTAAAGTTGACTATCTTAGGTATTTTCTCCAGTGATGGAAAGCTAACACAACTGCCTCCATAAATTGCAAAATCCTATACACGTAAGGTACAAAGTTGCTATTACTGATGACTTAGCAATTCAATCACATAATTATTTCAATGAGTTCTGATTTGGGGCCAGAGTTATGGCAAAATTACATTCAGGAAAAATCTTTGTAGTTTATCCCCATGCATATTTCTATAGTCTGAATTTCTGTCACCTAAAGTTTCATGTCTTGAAGGCTGGGTCCCCAGGATGGGAGATGGTAGAACCAATTTCTGTCCCCTAAAGTTCCATGTCTTGAAAGCTGGGTCCCCAGGATGGGAGATGGTAGAACCTTTAAAAAGTAGGTTCTAGTGGGAGATCTTTAGGCCATTGGAATAAGTGCCTTTGAAGGGGATTGTTTGTCCCTGTTCCTTTTCTCCCTCTCTTTTAGCTCTCTGGCTCATGATTTTAATGGTTTTGCTCCTGTTATGATGTCCTGACTCTCCATAGACCCAAAGCAATCGGGTCAATTGATCTTAGACTGGAACCTCCAAAACTGTGAGCTGAAATAAACTTTTTTTCTTTACATGTTAATTATCTCACTCATTTTGTCGTAGTGATGGAAAGCAGCTAATAGAAACATCCATATACAATGTAAACATCATTTATAAGGGGCATGTCTGGTACTGTTCCTTAGATTTTCATTGATATGCAGATTTTGTTTTGGAATACAAAACTATTCCACATATATAGCAAGTACTGCTGGTGTTTTTCCCTTTAGCCTTTATAATTTTAGTGCATTCAGCCTTTCTTTCCACAGCCTGTACCTTTATCAGTTTCACTAAACTTCCACTAAACAGCAGACCAGTGGTGCTGGAACTTGATGTCCTCTAACAAAAGCCCTCAATACCTAAATGACAAAGTGGTATAAGTGGTATATAAATGCCCAGTTCCCTTGCTCCTCAGGTGATGTAATTCTAGGGCACATTTAGATATAACATATCCCAGAAATGCCAGTAGGATTAAGCTGTAGTTGGCCATTATGGTAATTTTCTTGATAACAAACTAGTTGGTATTTTCTTTTTCCATTGGGATTACTGATTTGTTTATTATCTTTTCCCTAGTTTAAATTATTAGTATATGATTGTGTAATAGTATACATGCTTATGTATATATACTATTAAGTCCATTATTTCTTACATATACTTTAAGTTAATACAACATATCGAATATATCGATGAGTACTGAATCCTTTAAATCTCACCAGTATAACCCAAAATTGTAATTGCCTCTCTCTTGAGATTACATATAGGTATGTACTTCTAGCTCTAACAGTGACACAGATGTAAATAGATTTTTTATTAAAGGAACAAAGACATTAATTAAAATTTCTGGCCAGGCATGGTGGCATGTGTCTATAATCTCAGTACTTGGGAAGCTGAGATAGGAGAATCACAGGTTCAAGGCCAGCCTTCCCAATTTAGGGAGGCCCTAATTCAAAATTAAAAAAATAATAATAAAATAAGGCTGGATGTGTAGCTCAGAGGCAGAGTTCCCCATGGGTTCAATCCCAGTTACACACACACACACACACACACACACACACACACACACACACTCCTTGATATTGATGAACAAGAAGCAAACTAAATATACAACAGATTTTTTTTTTTTTTACAGAACTGGGGATTGCCAGGGGCATTCTACCTCTGAGCTCCACCCCAGTCCGATTTTTTATTCTTTATTTTGAAACAGTCTCACTAAGTTGTGGAGGGCCTCAATAAGTAGCTGAGGCTGGCTGTGAACCTGCAATCCTCCTGTCTCAGCCTCCCAAGTACTGGGATTTCAAGTGTGTGCCACCATGCCCAACTTATACAACAGATTTTTAAAATATTCATTGATGACAAATATCAATCCAGGTTTATTAAACCCTGATATTCAATAAATTCTTAATTAGTTTGGCTGAATCTCTAAAGCATTGCCAAAATTGTGATTTTTCTTTCTGCTCAGTGGATCCAGTCATGATATAGTAAAACAATGCATTTTTTGTTGCTTAGCTATTCTTGACTATTTTTAAAAGTACTCTGAATAGAGATGAGAATAGATCAAATGCGACTTTCCTATTCTGATGTAACCAAGTTGTAGCCAAGCAGATAAGAGACCATAGCATTCTAATTTCCAGCAGTTTTTCTTGACTTTAATAAGTCAGTTTGAAAATCTAGACAGCAAGGCATCTTGGGGTAAAGCATAAAGATACCAACAACCCCATTAAGCTGGTCGATTGTGCTTGCATTTTGTTTGCAGAATTCAATTTCAATAAAATTGATTCTTTTTTAACAAAGGACTTTCTAGACTTTGATGTAATGTGTTTACAGTAAACCTCCAAATTTTCAATTATTGAGAAGGTAAAGGCACAGGCATCTCTAAATTTTAATAAAAACCTAAGCTATCAGCAAGTACCAAATAGGGCAGGTATGAAAATAAAATATATCTGAGGATTTTGCTGTTATTTTTAAGAATCATCTAAGTAAATCAATAATTTTGCTCTTAAGATACTGAATAAAGATACTACTTTCCTTGGTAGCCTTTATAGGAAAGGTTTGAGGTCAAATGAAAGGCCTCAAATCACTGTTTACCATTTATAAACAGTGCTTTTCTATATACATTGGAGACATTTCTCATAATGTTGATTTATAGGTACACTTAAAAAGAGCAATTGAACAGAATGCTCTTTGGGGTGAGTATTGGCTGTAAAGAAACATTCAAAGAAAGAGGCTTCAACTAAGCTTCCTAGTGTCAGAAAATGCAGTTATATGAATGCGAGTATTCGGAGACATAGATTTCAATTTAAGAACTGCTGTATTTAATGCTTTTTTCCCTTTTGCAGTTCTAGTCCTTCCATACTTTAAACACCATTTCAAAGATGAATAGCTTTTAATATATAACCATTTTAGTGTTAGTAGTGAGTAGAACATTGCAAATGACTTATTTAGTTGGAATAGTTCTTATTATTGTTATATTCCTAAATAGGGAGGTAAGAACTTAAGCTCCAGTAAGGGTGGGGGAAAGGGGGGGACAAATCTTTTGGATAAATTCTAATAGCAACAGATTAACTTCTTTATAGCAAGTTATAGATTTTTTTCCCTAAGATCACTTCAAAAAATTGTCTTTCCAAAGAATGATTACTAAATTTACATAAAGAATACTCAGCAGATTTAGATAAAAATAGCAGAATATATGAATGTTCTTATGTATAAGCTGTTTACATAAGTATGCATTATGTCTGCAATACTAAATATGTGGATGCTAGTTCTAAAAAGATTATTTGTGCGAATAAGCAAAGTAAAAACCCCAAAACAAATGCATCTGTTTCCTTTTCAAATTGACCATTCATACCGTCTTCTCTTTGTTTTGTGATAGGTATTAAAGGGCTTTCTGGGGACATAATCATCTCTCATGTAGAGACCATGAGATTTTGGCTTATAATCTACCTTTATTTTTAGTTCTAACTCTCAAATGATTTTTAAATTTGCACAGTTTTTAAAATTTTTGTAAAAGAAATTGATTAATTAAAAGTTGGGGATACATGTATTATTTTTTCTTCCCACAGTATATGAAGGTGGAGATTCTTCTTTTTTTTTTTTTTTTTTTTTTTGCGGTACCGGGGATTGAACGCAGGGGCGTTCTACCTCCGCGCTACGCCCCCGGCCCTATTTTTTTATACTTTATTTTTGAAACCGGGTCTCACGAAATTGCAGAGGGCCTCACTAGGTAGAGAGAGAGAGAGAGAGAGAGAGAGGAGAAAGGAGAGAGAAAGAGAGAGATAGATCATGCACGCGCGCATGAGCGCTGAGGTTGGCCGCGAACCCGTATCCTCCGGTCTGGAGGTGGAGATTCTTTTAAAAATTTTTTAAATATTATCTAAAGTCATGATCCTCCATAAAATGTCCTTAAGCTAAGAATTGGAGAACCAGGCTAGATCTGTTGAAAGTTTTGAAGTTCTAAGAGGTGACCATCTCATGACTATTTTTTACTTAATTCCTTTTTTATCCAGCTTGTCATAAATCAAAACTAACATGATGTTAGTATTGTCTCCAAAGATGAATTCCTTCCTAGAGTTTTGTCAATTCAGTTGAGTCTTGTGGGTCTACGTGGTACTCAAGTGTTTTGCACATTAATCTATTCATTATTATAGAGTAGATATTTATTTATGAAATTTTTAAATATATTGAATAAATAATTAAAATATTTAGGCAGATATCAAAAAATTCAAATAAAGCATGTCTTTCTAAAATTTCTAAATAATTTTCATTTTAAGAGAAAAAGGTTTTAATTATTTTATTTTACATTTATAGTATGTTTTATTCACCCAGTTGAAACAGTGTGATAAAACTAGCATTATTTCTGCTAGTCTATGGGGATGAAATTAGTATAGTCATTCTAATTCTTTTTTCTAAAAATCATCAAACAAAAAATTCCCTATAAATAAAATAGGTTGACACACACACAAAATGATTGATTTATAAGTCTTGTGCAAGGATGAATAGGTACCAGAAAACCCAGATTGAGAAAGATAATCAGAACACCATGTTGTTTTCCTACCAATGTAAACTAGGTTTCCTACCAATGTAAAATAGATTAATTCTCACTATATATTGAAACTTTAATAATATGCCAGCAAAAGTGAAGATTTTTATTGACTCTATGATATCCACAGTTAACTACAAATTTTATAGGTTTCATAATAAAGGTCACAATGCCACTTAATTTTTTTGTTTTATTTTTAATATACTTTTGTTGGTGCCTTGTAATCATACATCATAGTAAGGGTCAATATGATACAAGCATGCATCCAAACAGTATTTTTTGTGATTCTCTTCAGAGAGCAGACATCATATTGTCTAAGTTCTATATGGGTCATTACAATAAAAATGACTCTGATAACAACACTAATCTTAAAAAGTATACAGTTTCCCAATCTACATAGGACACCAGACCATACGAGTTTATAATAAAACATAACAGGATTTAAGATTAATAAAATAAGATGTATATCTATGAGGAGAATAAATCATCAGGTATACTAGTTTGCTAGATCTGCCATAACAAATTATTGTAATCTAGTGGCTTAACAATAGAAATATAATTCCTTCTACTTCTGGAGGCTGGAGGTCCAAGATCAAGATGTCAGCAGGGTTTGTTTCCTTGGAGTTCCTGAACTTTCTCCTGGGCTTCTGATGACTATCTTTTCCTGGTGTCTTCACATGGTCTTCCTTATGTTTGTGTCTGTGTTCTCATTTCTTTATGTAAAAGCACCGGATGCATTGGATTGGGACCCACCCTGGTAACCTCATCTAACTTGAATGACCTCTTTAAAGACCCTCTCAGCAAATATGGTAAAATTCTGAGGAGGTGGGGGTGTCAGGGTTTCAACATATAAATGTCGAGAGGATACAGTTCAGCACCCAACCAGAGAGAATGAGTAGCAAGTTCAGGAGACAGGAGGCTATGTTTTACTTGCACAGGATCACACTCAAGACGTGAACAATTTTTTGTGTGTGTGTGGTACCGGGGATTGAACGCAAGGGCGTTCTACCTCCATGCTACGCCCCCGGCCCTATTTTTTATACTTTATTTTGAAACCGGGTCTCATGAAGTTGCGGAGGGCCTCACTAAGGAGAGAGAGAGAGAGAGAGAGAGAGAGACAGGGAGAGAGAGAGCGAGAGAGCTGAGGCTGGCCGCGAACTCGGATCCTCCGGTCTCCACCTCCCAAAATACTGGGATTACAAGCATGCGCCACCACACCCGGCCTGATGTGAACAATTTGAATCAACTTCTGCTAGGCAACATGTACTCCATGTGGTGAAGTCAGGCCCTTTGGGTATTTAAGTAATTTGTTCATTTTGCCTACTCTGCTCTGCTTTAAGTCCTCCTTGTCGTGTGCGGTGTTCTTCTCATATGCCTGAATGATCACAGTGTGAAGCAGCCTCCTTTGGCCTCATTTTTCTGATACACAAGGCCTGCATGGCTAGTGCTTTTGCATTCACCTCTGAGAACAACATGTAAAATATGCTGTAGGTCCCAGGTTAAGTGAGGCTTTCTGACATGGCTACGTGTCATGTAGTATTCACCAGCATTATTCTGCTCATGGAAGATATATCATCTTGATCATTAAAGAGGAGTAAGAAGGTGCTTGCTTCTCGAGCAGTGTCTGTTGGGTCTGAGGCTACTGTCGCCAGATGTTTCTTTAACTATTTGAGAACTTTTAATCATCACCTTTTAATCATCACCAAAAGATGCTCTGAGGCTGTTGCTTAGCAGCCAGTGCAGAAGCTCTTCAACTAGGTCACATGATGAAGATCAGGGAGTTCTTGCTAGCACTTGTTCCTTCTACACTTCAATAAAACCTAAGGTTTAGAATGGTTCTGATAAAACAAATTCTCTAAAGGCTAACTCATAGCTCAGTGAACTGATGCAAATCAACATGACTTTAAAAATGACAAAGTAACATTGAAATAATTTATGGAACAAGAAAATAAACTCCTAAGACTTTATTATTTCTAACAAAGAAGACTGAACACTTAATGTTTGTGACAGAATTATCAACTTTTTCCAAGTTTTGTTCACTCAGTCTCTTAAAAATTATGTCAAATAATATGCTGTTTATAAGTAATAGTTTATTCTAACCATAATGCTTATTCTTTGTGCATTTTGCAAGAATTTTTATAGGGTAATCAGTATGAAAAAACATCTTAGCTATTGAAGCAATGTAAATACATGTAACACCTGTTTTCTAAAAGGCAATTATGAATGACTAGAATACAGTCATTCTTAAATTGATATGCTTAAAGTGGGAAGTTGGGAATTGGAAGACAGAGGAACTGAGTGTAGTTTGTAAAATAGCCACCCCCCAAATTCATAATCAGAATATTACTGTTTCTTCATAGGTCATTTATAATTATGACCTAGTTAATGGTAGATATGAGTACTAGAGTCACATACAGGCAAAAGTTGCCTTATGTCTTGCAACTACTATAGGTTAATTTGTTTATGTATTTAGAGAAAAATAGCATTTTATTTATGTTTCTCGCTTTATTGGGATGTGTGCTATAGAGTTATTATGTAGAAAGTCTCACTATATATTGAAACTTTAATAATATGCCAGCAAGAGTGAAGAATCTTATTAACTCTATGATATCCACAGATAACTACCAATTTTATAGTAATGAAATTTTAACCTTCCTCTGACTAATCCCACCTTATTCAGAACCATGAAAATTCCTTAGATTAACTGATTTGAATTTCATTTTCATGTTTCATTGAATTTACTGAATTCAATGAAATATGAATTGAATAAGTGAACTGAATAAGTTTGTGAAAAAAAGAGAAAGGAAGGAAGGATCTAATTTAAAAGTTCCTTGGTTTGTACATTTGAAAATTCTGTACTGATCTTATGTGTATTCTCCTGGAAGAAGTCGAGTGGTGCCACAATCTGTCATAAAAGAAGAATACTTACTATATTAAGATAAGCCAATATAAGTAAAGATAAAACTTCTACATTTGTCCAGATTTTGAATTAAAGCAGGTAGGTATTTTAAGAATATGCAGAGGAATATAATCCTTTTAATTTGTAGGACAAAGAGATTTACTGAAAATGTTTGATGAATTTAAACCAAATAAATGAAGAATCATTTATTATTTTTCCAAAATGATAATGTATTCTCAATGCAATACAACATACTATAAAAGCTGTAAATATCTATTTTTCATTACCTGCATCTAATTATAATTGTATAGTATATATATTTTACTATAGAATAGTAGATACTTTCATTGTGCTTTGGAAATTAAATATGCATAATTGACGGTACTGATACCCATACTGATGCTGAGAAGAGATGCTAATAAGCAGATGACCAAATGAAAATTTTTCCCTTTATCAACATATAAAAATAGTATATTAGCAAGTTAATACTGAATAGAAAGTAATATCCAATTTTTCTATTTTTCTAATGTTTCTGATGAGAGATAAAATCTCAGACCTTTTAAATGATAAAAGGAAAGAAATTGTTCCAAGAGTTTATATGGATAACTTTTAAGAAGGGTTACACAGTTTTATGGTCAATAAAACCTATAGTTAGACATAATAAAAGAAAGGCAAAGGCTATGAAATATTATGCTTTGATATTTTAATAGTGTGAGGTCAGGAAGGAAGTTCATTTCATTCCCATATTGTCAAATTCTGTTAAATAGCTCCCTTAGAAGCAAATGTGTTCAGAAAATTGTGATTTTTATGAATACCTAGAATGATCATAAATTCTGAAATTATGGTGCTATCATCCTTCTATCAAATCTATCAAATGAATTTAATTTTTTCATAACAATGTTAACATGACAAAACTGGAGGAATTTTCAACTTATAAGTTGTACATACTAAAGGATGGCAAAGCCACAATAGTGAGTGGATAAATATAAACAAAGTTAAACTCTATTTAAAGTCATTGTGTTTCATTACCACCCACATATGCACACGTATATCATCTTGTCCACATTTGACTTACTGGTGTGTGAAGTAGGTATTTCAATAAGCCTTCGAGCTAAGGCTGTTCCCATCATGTGTATAAGAATTTATTCTATTTAGTTCACTATTTTATTTTATGAACCCTATTTATTTTATGAAATATGAACAAGAAATAAATATAATAGACTTACTTCGCAATTTTAAAGTGCACTTACATTTAGTGACACAATGAATATAAAGTAACAGTCGAATATCTCCATGGCAATGGGTACCTGGTATGACACGAAGATGAAGAGATACAAGGGTTTCTATGTAGTTTCTAGGCAATAGTGATAGCAATCTATAATGTTATAGTTACCAGTTTTGCTTTTCATTTTTGTTTTTAAGTTTTAACAGGCATGTAAATTGCTATGTACAGTGTTCTACTATCTATTCATGCATGAATGCATCCATAGAGTCAACAAGCATTTTCTGAATATTTTATAAGCCAATTTCCAATACATATTATAATAAGATATAGTATTCAACATTCTGAAACATAGTATAAAGTACAGAAAAATCCAAATAAAAATCTCTTGTAAGTGACCTATATAGTGCAAAAGATATGCATGAGTATTCTTCCATTTTTTCTTTTTTTCACAGATAAGGCATACAGATTTCTGATAAGCATTTTATGTATTCTTTATTCATAAGGTAGGATTTAAGAAATACAGCTATCTTTTATCCCCAAGTCTACACTAAATGATAAGGAGAAATTATAAAGATTAAAAATGTTACTAGAGAAGATAGTTGTGAAAAGTAATAATCTAATATGGAAGAATTCCAGAAACATTTTTTAAATGAAAAATAATCACAGCACTAACAAAACAAAGCATACTGAGACTAATTTGGGTAGTTTTCAATAATATATGTTTATAATAATAAATGCAAGGAATCACAGAAAAGTAAAATAACAACCAATATTTTAAATAAAATATTAATGATTGATTAAAATAACCTCAACCATTCAGATATCCTGATGGAGAATAACTTGTTCCAAGATGCTTAATTCTCCTCACCATTTTAGTGTAGTTGAATGTATATTGATTTTAAGAGGACCTTTGACATCCTCTGGTCTAATGGCTACTTTATAAATATAAGCAAAATTTGGGGGTTGCTACAAGTCATGAAAGCAATAATAGGATTTGAAACCTAGATGTGCTCTCATGCTCCTGTCTTATGCTCTTTGGCCTCCAGAGAAACCTCCATCTTTCTGATATTTTCAGTAACATTGTTACATAAATTACATTAAGCACTTTGAATTTAAATTTATAAATACCCCTCAGAAAAAGGAATGACAGGGTGAAAACTATGTGAGCACCATCAAAACAACGTTAGAGGGGGTGTCATTAATACATGAACTCTGACAGTTCACCACCAACTTACTCTACGACTGGGTAAGGTTGGTAATGATTCTTTTCTTCAGTTTTCTCATCCATAACTTATGTATTGTAAGTATTATAATGTCAGCCTCACCTGGTTGTTGGGCTGCTACAAAGAGAAAATACATGGTTCATTAAAGAAATAACTTCTGTGCCTTCTAAAATGGAATGAGGAAAAGACCTGTACCCCTTGCTCATTGCTTTGAACTACACACCTGGTATTTACAGACATTCAAATATATGTTGAATGAATGAATAGATGAATAAAAGCAAGGCACCCCTGGAGTGTGTATAAAAGACATAGTCCCTGCCTCCATGGAAATTATAGCTCAGAATATGTTAATAGAATGAGAAAATAAATTTAAAAAAAACTGAGAGACAAACTGTGACTAACATAATGTCCCTGCCCTTACAGAGCTCATAGCACAGCATGTTGTTTTTGATAAATTATTTTCTTCTAAAATAAAACATGTCTCCGTCAACCATCTCAGCAGTAGTTGAAACGAGGACTTTCTAACATCTCATAAAAAACTGCTTCTAGCGTCCAGTGAAATTCAAAGGAGAAAATATAATCAGCAAAAAGACTGGGAGTAGATGATTCTAAAATGGTACAATGATTTATTTGATTCAGTCTGAAAAGTCAGCCAAACTGGTGGTATTATTATGTACACACATACATGCATTTATAATTTTGCTTTTAGCAGTAGAAATATATTTGCATGTATAACCTGAGCATGTTAGTCAAATTTCCATTACTGTGGCAAAATACCTGAGAGAAGCAACTTAAAGGGAGATTTATTTTGGCTCAGGGTTCCAGAAGTTTCCATCCATGGCCAGTTGGCTCCATTATTTTGAGGCCTGTGGTGAGGCAGAACATAATGGCAGGAGTACATCGCTAAAGAAACTGCTAGCCTCATGGTGACCAGGAAGCAAAGAGAGAGAGGTAGGAGCCCGGGTCCCAATATCCCCTTCAGAGACATACCCCCAAGAACCTTACTTCCTGCCACGAGGCCCCAACTCCTAAATTTTCCACCACCCCTTAACAGTGCCACCAGCTAGGGACCAAACCCTTAGTATTAGTATAAGTCTTTGGTGTACATTTCAGATCCAAACCATAACACCGAATTACCTTTTTAGCTGTGATAATTAATTGACCATGGGTTTGAGAGATAAAAATAAAAACTATTTTTTCCTACAAATTATAAGTTTGTGTGTGTCAATGTTTTACTTTTCTCATGTTATAGATGTAAAATATGCTTTTTAAAAATTTTTTCTGGGTTGAATTATATGACCAAGGTCTCAGTATTCTTGATTTATAATGTTAAAGCAAAACAAAACAAAAACAATCATCACAAGTGAATGAAGCAAGACTTTATATTAAAATATATTTTCAAAGCGATGGGAATTAAAACATGAAATTCTCATTCACAATAATGGAAAGTCATACTTACGGCATAGAAGTCTAGTTTATAATTAATGTTGATATTTTACTGTCGAAACTGATTGTCTAAACAATTATAGCTTTCCTGATTTAAATATATTTTTCAGAACATATTTTACAGGCTGTCATTTGCAGAACCTTATAGTTTGAGCAGCTGAAATATACATGCTTCCATTGGTAAGATTTATTAAAGTAGAAGTAAAAGCTCTGTAATAGATCACTTTAATGTTGCATGGAAGGAAGCGACGGATGCTCCACAAGGGTAGGATCATTGGATGTGAATTTCTAACTTTACTCATTTTTTTTTTCCTGGTACAAAATATCTGGACAAATTTTTCTTTGATATTTGTTTTCCAAGTTTTTGTGTGAGATTGTTTTCTGAAGACTGTGCAAGAAATAATGCAATTGTCTATCTAAGACCTGAATGAGTTCCCTATAGAAAGAAAATGAGATCACACACTCTGACTTTTTTTGTTTTGCTTATTTCAATATCTAATAATATATGCCAACTTAAATGTTCCTACTCTTTTCATCAGTTTTAATAAACTGAAAAATGGCCCATTGTAGATATAGTTAGGGTCTGAAAATTTCTACTTATTTAAATTGTATGTCACAAGAAATAAAGCACTCGCTACATACTTTCATGGTCTTTATAATCCTATTTATTTAAAAAAAAAGTTGGAACAAATTCCAGTTAAAAACATGGTAGCATAGTGGATTGCATAAATGTAATTTTTAAAAAGTGGAATTCAATTTTCTCAGGTAACTAAAACATAGACTGGATCAAGTATTCTTTTTTAAGCTTTCAGTAAGATACAACAGTAGAAACAGCAAACAAATTTTGGTAGGGATACAGCTTTGCTGGCATGTTGAGTTTGCTTTGCTACATAGTAACTTGATAGCTTTTCTTTGGGGAAATTGGTTTTGTAACAATTTATTTCTGGTTGTTTTCCCTCAATAAGGTTATTGAGCTTCACACTGACTTCAATGTGAAATGTCCAAGTCCTAACTGCCAGCACTATTGGCCTATCCTTTCAGGATTCAGAGAGAAAGAAAAATAACAGAAATTACACTACTGAGATAAAGAGGGAAGTTGACTCAGCTATTACCCTTCCCGTATATTGTATGATATTCAGTAATTTAGGAAATATTTATTAAGGACCTGTTATGGAGCAGAACAATGTTGTTGTTGCTTTTCTCATACATATGTATGAGGAAGAACAATTTAGTAAAATCCATTAAAATCTACCTTGCCTATTTCACTACACTGGAAGCTTCTTGAAATACATCTATGTAATGACTCATTAGCCATACCCAATCAATTATATTATATATTTCCTATTTGAGCAAGGCAATATTTTCATTTAGAATGTTTACCCAGCTAGTACTGGATTATTTGAATTGTGATTATTTTAGAGATCACTTGGTTCAAGTCTCTCAGCTAAGGAAGTAATTTTTCAAAAGATATGTCTATATTTTCTTCTTCCAATGGCAGAGAACTGATTATCTTTGAAAATTATTAGTTCAGTTACAAAATAATATTTAGCAATTGTACACATAAATATTTTTAAAACTACTTTTAAAATATTACTTTATTTATCCAAGTGCCAACCATTGATACCATTGTCATTTCCAGATTTATGAACAGGAAGAGAATGTGCAGAAATGTGCCTGCTCCACAGCTAAAAAATCAGAATGTGGTAGTTCAAATCCCAGCAGCATAGTTCTAGAGACCACATCTTGAGGCATCAAGCCAATCTGCAGCATCAGTTATTGAATAATTCTTTATATGGAACTTTGAGGTGCTTTACCAGACTTGGCCTTTTGGAGCTACATGTAGTCATATATCCTCTGTCTCCAAGAAAAACATTACCATATCCTAATGACCTGGTTGTCACACTTTTCTCCATACTGTCCACGAACTCTACCCCTGAATTTGTGCCATATTGTATTACCTCACTTAAAATGTGTCAAACTGAGCAATGAATCAATTCTCTCATATGACAAAATATGGACACTGCAACACTTTTGAGTAATAAACTATAATTTTTCATGAGCTTTCTAGACTTAGAGTACCTTTTTAAGAAGCACAAATTTTAATAATGTGGTTTATAAAGATATACATCCCGAAGAGGGAGAAATTTCTTAACCTCAAATTAATTTCATATCCTCTGTAGTAGACTAGAAAGTCTCAAAATCTAGATTAAATAGGATATTCTAAAGATGTAATATTATTAATTTATTCATTTCTGTATTTTTATGGTTCATTTTAGTGACTTATTTCCAATAAAATAAGTAATAATTCTTAAATGACTTGAATAATATAAATTTTGCATCATGGAATTTACAATTTTTAATAAATAATTTCCAAACCTTCTCTATTTATTTTTTTGGTAGAAGAGTAAATGAGACTAAAATTTCATATCTATACTTCTAATGATTTAGCTTGCTTTCGTATCAACTCTTATGCTGACCATTGCTTTGTAATCTTTGGAATTCCATATTTACCAATATGTGCTGTGTAGTTCCTTATCACACCACTGTCTCCTCAGACCCCAGGAAGTAGCTGCAGGTTTCTTATGTCTGTCTGTTTAGTTAAAAAAGTGTTATCTTGCTTTGCTTTGCTTTAGGAAACATGCAAAGGAATACACACATATGTTCAATAGTTTATTACTGAAAAGTGTTGAAAATATTAATATATTGAAGAGAAAATGTTTAATGGGGCAAATATTATGCCTGTAGAATCTATCCTATTGTTTATCCGTAATCATGGGAGGTAGGAAAAAGTAACCAGGGGGGTAGCTTATGCAGGTTGCTTTTCTCTCTGGAAGCTACACATATTCCAGATGGGAGCTTTGTTACTAATCCCTCAACAAATGTTGCTTTGCTCCAATACTGAAAACTATCTTTTAGTAGAAAAGCCATATTGTTGCAGATCTTAACACGCGTGTGTGTGTGTGTGTGTGTGTGTGTGTGTGTGTGTGTGTGTGTTTCTGAGGATTGAACTCAGCAGCATTCTACCTCGGAGCTGTACCCCCAGCCCTATTTTATTCTTTATTTTGAAACAGGGTTTCACTAAGTTGCTGCCAGTTCACTAAGTAACTGAGGCTGGAGGCAAACCTGCGATCCTCCTGTCTCACCCTCCCAAGTACTGGGATTACAAGCATGTGTCACCACACCCAGCTTAACACATCTTGAATCTTTGGCTCAGGGAAAATCATTCAAGAATACTTTGTTTTCTATGACCTATAGCTCAGGATGCTGGACCCCAATTCCACTTGTCCCATACATTTACATCTTCTGTATCATTCTTTCAGAATTTCTGAGTGTAGGCAAAATGACCTCTCAAATAGACTTACATTTCTTCCTTCCTACCTGGTCTTCATCCATATCACAAATACCCAAATGCCTATATATACCAGAACTTTTCTAAATGATGAGGGGAGTAATGGATAAAATAAAAATCCCTTCCTTTATGAAATTTAGTTTTGTGGAAAAGACATACAACAAACAGTTTTAATTTATTGCTACAAAACACATACAATTAATTCTTAAAGGAAAATATTCGAGGGGCATAATCAACCTCTGGGGAAGATCAGAAGACAAGATTCAGGGGAAAAGAAGCCTGTGCACAGGTGAGGGAGTAAATGGAAGTTTCAGACTCCAGGGGAATTGCAATTAGCACTGTCTTGAAGGATGCATAGCATTCAACATAGAGTTCAATGAACATTGAAACTGAGGAAGCTAAAGATCAAACACATGTATATTTTATCCGTTTCAAGAATGCAAGCCTTTACCTGGAGAGTAATGGGGAATTAGAAATTTAAGTCAGAATCCAATGTGGAATTTTGAAAAGTTAATTTGGCCCAGATCAGAAGAGCTATTCAGATAGGCAGATAGAACAGTTACATGGCTGTTGCAATAATCCAGTCAAATGTTAATAAAACTGACCTGAAAAAGTAGAATTTCACTGATGTGACTATGCACTGCAGATTCTAAATTTTTCTGGACAGATAGCAAAGACTCAATCTTACCTGTTGATTTAGTAATTGAATATTTATCAAGGTTTCATCTTTCTTGGCAAAATGTGAAATCACATCTAATTATGAACTAATTATTGTCTGAATTTTTGGTGGTTAAATGCAGTAAAGGCTAGTGATAGATTTCAAAAATGAGCAGAGGCTTACACAATGGCTCTGATTGAAGGGAAGAAGAAATACCTGCCGTGGCCAAACTTGCTAAGCTCACCAGGGAGGAATACACATGACAAAAAAGTACCACTGTGGCGTGTGCTTTTTGACATTAGAATTACTCGGGATATGTTGTTACAGTTTATTTCCTCCCTCTAATATCGAACGGGAAGAAGGATATTATGCTGTGCCTCAGTCCCATACAAATTGATAACATGGTTCATATTTAGGATGATATTCTTCTCCCAGCGTGAGAGATATTTTTATTTCAAAGACATTTGTAGGGTCTAATAGCATCATTTTCTAATAACTCTACATATTTTCCACTACAACCAGTAAACAAGGTAGATTTGCATTCAAATTATTAATTAAATTAGATTATATGAAGATCTATAATGAACATAAATTGGAGAAATTATCTTACTATTCTATGCATAATCTACTTTATAATATATATATATATATATATATGCAGAGATAATGTTTCTTTTTTTCTCTACCTTTCTTTATAATTTATTCTTTATTTTTATGTGCTTATTTCTTTCTAATTATTATGCTTGGACTCCCACAGACATCATGAATCTGTCATTTGTTGTCTTTTTTAGTTTTGGTAAATCCTTGGCTATTATTTGTATACATTTTTTTCTGGGCCTTGTTTTCTATTTAATGCTTCTGGGAATCTAATAAAAACATGTTCCACTTGTAATATTGTCTCATGGCTCTTGGATTGTCTTTTCCTATCTTTCAACTACATCTCCCTGTATTTTCTTATCACTGCCATGTTTATGCATCATTGCATATTTTGAGGCCTGGTTTCATTTTTTAAAATTTAGGTTTTTTTACCCTTTTCAGGGAAAAATAAAACCATAGCTCCTTTCTAACAGAAGTCTCTTGACATATTATTGTGTTTTTCAATCACTTTTAGATTGATTGCTTTTTTTTTTTACTTTTCAGATCTATCTTTTCTATAAAGCATAGAGTTGGAATCTAATTTTGAATCCACTTGCAATATGTTTTGTATGGATTTATCACACTTAGTTTCATGACTTTAATAGGTACATTTATTTCTAATATAGTAGTTTAGGGAATCAAAAAATAGAATCAATACTCAAAGATAAAAAGCTGAATAAATTTCATATGCCTGGTTAACAAATTAAGACAACAAATAGCACCAAACAGACAAGTTTTGCATGATAATAATAGTGTAGTCTCTTTAAATAAAATGCCTGAAAAATAAGATGTTGCTTTTAATGAACTAACATTTTTGTTATTGTATGAGGCTAAAACTGTATTCATTTTCTGCTAAAGAATGAAACCAGGTAAGAAATTTATCATGAAAAATTGAAAGATCAAGCCCTAGGGGAAAAACCTCAATGATGCCGCCATGTTTTCTTGTTGTTTTATTTTTGTTTTTTTCCAGATTAATGCTACTTCAGAGTTGGATGGTCTAATTTTATTGGCCTCTTATGCATTCCAATCCAAGAAGGTAATAATGAATCATAGGAACAGACAAATAAGCAAACTGCATACCTAATAGAAGAAACAAAAAAGAAAACAAGAAGCTAAACACAGACTAGACTAGAGTATTTTAGCTCATATGCTATAAAGGAGTTAACATTTGTACTTAAAGGCTTTAAAAAGGTTTCCGAGAAACTTATGAACAGAGGCACCCTTCTGAGTGAAGGGAAGAAGAAATACCTGAACTTACTAATTCTCAAAATCATCTTTTATAATGTGTTTGTTTTTATAGTGAAGCTGACTTTCCAAATAAGAGTAAGCAGCTACAGATATAAATATTTTAAAAATATGCTAATCTGGGGCCCCAGGTTTTGTAATATTCAGGATTAGCTATATAGCAGGATATTAAGTGAACACTGGTATCACAGCAATCAGGAAAAACCTGTGATATCTGTCTCATACTGGAGAGTTGCCATGGATTTTACTTTTCAAAATATTTGGTTTTATTGAAAACAATTTTTCTATAACTTGGAAGTTTATCTCCTTTTCTGGTTCTCCCTCTCCCCCACCTCTCTATTTTCCAAGAAACTCATGAGATGAAACAATGCATGGGAAGTAATGGGGCCTAACCCTAGTGTGCTGTGAAAGGGAACAAATCAGAAGGAATACTGCCGGAGGTCAGCATCCGATGTGTTCATTACTCCTAGAGCTGTGAGGTAAGCTGACAGGCAGAATTGTTTGCCTCATGGAGTACCGACTGAACCTTTCTAAGATGGACAAGTGAAAGAGTGTTTGCAATATAAACCTTAATATTATAACCTCTGCCATGTTTCATTTATATTAACATAGGAAAGATATAGTAGTAATAGTATATAGCTCTAGGGTAAGTATCTACTATTTCATGGCATTTATTGTTAAAAATAAGGATTGAAAAGAAACAAGGAAAACTCCCGTGATCAGTAATATAATACAGAGAATTTTCACCTCGGGGTCAGCAGTTTGAATCAAACTCATTTTTGATAATAAAAATGTGTCAGTTACAATGTAATTACTTTGCTTGAGATATATTAGCTAGGTGGTTTAGTTCGTTGTGGAAATAAAATGGCCCTTTTTAAAAAATAGACTAGGTAGTTGGCAGATATTTTTTTCCTTGGTGACAATGGTAATTTTGTCAAATGCTGCCTTTGTGTGGACTTTGGAGCTGATTTCATGTATTTTCCATATATGATGTGAAAGTATTTATGTAAAATAATGAAATAATTTTAGCCCCATTCTATATAGATTTTAATATTTCTCTATCATACATATATTTTCTACTGGAAGCGAGTTTGAAAAATTAGCTTGACTTTGAAAATAATGAAGTTTGGAAATAACTAAAGCAAACTTTGGTGCATCTATCAGATACTTCAGAAAAATAGAGAAAATTTTATATAGGGTAGTTGAGTGAGAGGGATTAGGATCTATTATCAGGCACACGAAAGTATATAAATTCATAGATGACTGTCTCTCTGCTTGATCTCCTATGAAAAGTTTGCATTGACTGCCTAGGATAGCCTATACAATGTTGGTTAAAATGTAAGTCCCCTTACCATTACCCCCATTACCATACTTATACCATTACTCTGAATTTGCTTTATGCATTCATACATCTGAAGATTGCTGTCCACAATCCACTAGTTGTCATCCTTCTGCATGTATTTAATTTATTTTCAGTTTTCTTCCTATTTTCTTCTTTTTCAGATCAAATACTTGCTTAGTGATGATGTCCTTGAAAAAACAACTAGAAATGTTTTCACTTTTCTTGATTTTATTAGCTCCCAGTGAGAAAATAGTTCATATTTGGTGGAAAACAGAAAAACAACAATGACAACACATTACAGGTGATCCTTTGTTTTGTTCTATTTTAGTTTAGTTTATCAGTCTGTTTTATATTTTTATTCGATGAAATATTGCTGCTTATGCTGGCAGTGGCTTTTCAACTTAACACTGACATCTTACTACCTTGAATTTCTTCTTTATTTCATATACGTTCCTTTCTTTCTTTTTAAGTTATAAAGAAGAGAGTTGTATTTAGCTCATAATTCTGCAGACAGGGAAGTTCCAGATGCAGCAGTTACCTATATGTTCGATGGTTGGTCCTATGCTGTCCTTTAGTAATTTTCAAATTATCTGGTCTAATATCCTGATCTTTGGTCCATGTTGAGTTGACTTTTGTGCAAGGTGAAAGGTTAAAGTTTAATTCCATTTTTCTACAAATGAATAATCAGTTTTCCCAGAACTATTTGTTGAAAGGCTGTCTTTACTCCAGTATATGTTTTAGGCATTTTGTCAAAAATCAATTGGCTAAGCTGGGTGTGGTGGCGAATGTTTGTAATCCCAATACTTTGGGAGGCGGAGACTGGAGGATCCAGGTTCGTGGCCAGCCTCAGCTCTCTCTCTCTCTCTTCCCTTCTCTCTCTCTCTCTCTCTCTCTCTCTCTCTCTCTCTCTTTACCTAGTGAGGCCCTCCGCAACTTCGTGAGACCCAGTTTCAAAATAAAGTATAAAAATTAGGGCCGGAGGTGTAGCGCAGAGGTAGAACGCACCTGGGTTCAATCCCCGGTACCGCAAAAAAAAAAAAAAAAAAA
>PVJS01003809.1:52747-65400 GCA_004027185.1 Glis glis | reverse complement strand
CCCGGCACCCCCAGCCCTTTTTATCTTTTTTTTCTTTTTCTTTCGAAACAGGGTCTTGCTAAATTACTTAGACTAGCCTCAAACCAGCAATCCTCCTGTCTCAGCCTCCCAAGTACTGGGATTACAGGTGTGTGTCACCATGCCGGCTATCCTTCTGCTTTAAAATAAGTACTTGCATCTTACAACAGGTTAAACATTACCACAAAGGTAATTGCAGTTAACATTAGAAATCTCATTGTACACTCTTTTTTGAGAAAATTTTCTAGTGATGGTTCAGTTCATACTGGAAATTAGCAGGCATCTTAACCTGGGAACTATTTATACGTTTTTTATAACAAAATTAAACTAGAATAGTTTGGCAGGTCTTAGATTTAGGTATACATAAAATATGGAAACTAGGTGGCTTAAGGACATTTCTGTAATGCAGTAGCCTCTAATTATCTTTAAAGTAGTTGATTATAAATTTGTTTCTTCTGTTTCTCTGCTTTTTTTTTTTTTTGGTACTGGGGGTTGAACCCAGGGGCATTCTACCTCTGAGCTACACCCCAGCCCTATTTTTTTTAATACATTATTTTGAAACAGGGTCTCACTAAGTTGCAGAGGGCCTCACTAAGTAGCTGAGGCTGGTCATGAACCCGGATCCTCTGGTCTTAGCCTCCCAAGTACCGGGATTACAAGCGTGCGCTACCATGCCTGGCCTGCTTTTTTAAAAAAATGAAAGCAGTAGTGAAGTAATTGATGGGTACTCCTGAATATTTTTAGAAAATGTATCTTTGATCTGTATTATTATGAAATCTTAGAACAAATTTTTCCAACATAATTGCAAACAGCATTTTATTTTGAGTGCATAGTGGTTAAGTGCAGAAAGTGATTATAAAACATTGCCTAAGTTATTCAATGTTCCAGGATGCTAATTTTATGAAAAGTGTTCAGAATATTCTGTAGGCTTTCATATTTCATTATGAACTGTAAGAAATTTTCCCAAGTGTTGGTGGTTGAAACTTTCCAGAGTACAAGATGAAAACCATATAATTCCGAAAATTTGGAAATCGTTTCTTATCTCTAACTACTAACATTCACATTCCTCACCATAAATTCTTTGAGATAGAAGCAAAGACCCCCCCAAAAAAAAGTGTACACTGAGTTCAGCATGGCAGCACAGTCCTATAATCCCAGTACTTTGGAGGCTGAGACAAGAAGATGGCAGGTTTGAGGATAGCCTCAGCAATTTAGCAAGGCCCTCAGCAATTTAGTGAGACCCTGTTTCAAAATAAAATAGGGCTGATGGTCTATGTTAGAGGTAGAATGCCCTTGGGCTCAACCACTAGTACTATGAAAAAAAATGTATATGGAAAAATCAAGTAAGAGTGACCTACTATTCTATAGGATTATATTTATACTAACCTTTTCCTTAGAGCTTTCCCCTTTGTGTTAGTCATTTATCTAAAGAATCTTTTGGGCTCTCTTGAGTTTTTGGTTAAGTAGTATTATCAGTGACCATGAAGAATCTGCACATTGTCTCAAGAGTCAGAGACCTGGACAGAAAGGTGACTGCTGAGAGGTAGGCCAGGCATTTTCTTCCTCTTTTTTGTCTCTTAGCCTCATTTCTTCTAGGAGGAGTTTTGAGACTACCAATAATCATCCTAGCTCATGGGTCCAAACTTTCCTAACTGCATGGAATTCTCCTTATTTCAAGGGCTTTTTAATCAGTAAACAATAGAACAAAATTGCTGTATAGATCGGTTTAATTAATTTGATGCTCAGAGCATGTAAATTTGCAGCCACGTTGTTTCTGCTAGGTATAGAATCATAAATTAATGGCAATATTCTGGGCTGAAAAGATGATGCCCAGTGCTTGCAAACCTGCTAGTACAATTTGAATGAGTAGGAAGAAGATTGGTATCAATGGAGCCCTTTACTAAAGCAGGACACTTAGGTCTTGATATCTTTTAATCATCAACCAGAATTTATTTTTCACCATCTTTCTTTAGCAAATGTGTTGTTTACCATTAAATGGCTTAACTGAGGATACTAAGGAAGAGATCTACCTAAAAATCCATATATGTAATATATTGAATAAAAATTCATTTATTCTCTATGCCATTTCTATCACCCACAGAACAGTCTGTTTCAAGTTATATATGTTTAAAATTATATATATATATATAAAATATTTTCTCAAGATATGAGGACTTTGGATTTAAAAAAGCATTTCTGTATTATGTAGTAGGCATATTTCGTGGCTTTAAATTATGTTTCCAACTTGTTAATCCAGTATAATATCTCACTTTTCTAGTCATTGCCAGTTTTTATTTGCTCCCCCAATCGTGAAGCAAAGAGAACTCACATTTTCTCCTTTAGAAAATGCTGTTCTTCCACTAATGCAAATTAGTGTGAGATAAAACAAACAAAAAAGAAACAGAAAGAAACAAAGGGAATCTTTAAAGCCTTTGCCTGGTCACTTGAGCATTGTTCGAGGAGTAGACATAGTCACTATTCCCACCATGATTTTTAGAAATTGTGACAAGAGCCATCCATGTCCTTTTGTGTGTGACCAGTGGCATATTTGTGAGATGACTAGCGGGGGTTGGGGCTGTGTCTAGGAGCAGTTTTCTTTTTGTGAAGTTAATGGGCACATATGGGGAATGGACAAGCTCTACCATTCTTTGGGGATCCTCCTTCTTCCCTGGCCATGGGTTTGAAAAGTTGCCATTGAGCCTAGAGTCTGTGATCTTCTCTTTAGCATTCCCTGCTTTAATATAATGCATTGCTATTAACAGAAGACACCAGGCATGTTGAACGTGACATTAGACAATAAGGTCTTTGCTGATATTTAATTTTTTTTCTTATCCCCCAATGAGGGCTTTGCTGAAAATTTTAATGTTTTTAATTCTTACCTACCACTCCACAATGAGGCCTTTGCTGTAAGTTTTCATTTTTAAAATTCTTAACCCACACTCCAGACATCTCCAGCTTCTTGACCTGATTGAGGTTGGCCAATATGAGAATAGTTTGTGTGAGACCATAATTTGTTTTTAGTAGAAACTAAATAAATTAATTGAATCTATAGCTTCTTAAACTGAGATAAAAGCCATACTGGATTTTGAATGCTTCATAGTAAACACACCAGAAAAACCCAATTCTATTGGGTCTGCTTTCTTTCTAGCTCTTAGCTGCAATGGAAGATTGTTTTTACTTAATGTAATAGTCTTGATAATCTACAACAATGAATAATAATGTAGAAGCAATCAAGTTTTTACAATATTAATGAACTGAGTTTTTCAAATTTAACTCTTTACTCCAATTTTTTCTTTCCTTTCCTTCTTATTTTCTTTTTTTCCTTTTTTTTTTTTTGGTACTGGGGATTGAACCCAGGGGCATTCTACCTCCAAGCTATATCCCCAGCCCTTTTTATTTTTTATTTAAAACAGGGTCTTGCTAAATTGCTGAAGCTGGCCTGAACTTGAGATCCTCTAGTCTCAGCATCCCAAGTACTGGGATGACAGGTGTGCGCCACCATACCCGGCTTTAGTCCAAATTTGAACAAAACAGGTGCCTTTTTGAAATTACAATACCTGAGCACAATATAATAGTTGTCCTGAAGTAACACCCACTCCATTGGTGTCAGTATTACAGAAATATTTAGACTTTTTCTTATATTTAGACTTTATTCTAAATTGCGAATAAAGTAAAAGCTGACTTGGGTCAGTATTTATGGTGATTGAATTTAGCTGAAGCTACCTCATATTGGGAGAAAACTGTGTACCTAAATTCATTGTGAAGTAGGGTAGCCATATTTTTGCTCTGAGGGGTTTGCAAAGGATCAATATTGCCACAGTGAAAAGACCCAACTACTATTCCCTCTTTAAATTTTGAAATGATTTATCTATGAATCTTGGACCAATAATTAGAAACAATTAATTAACAAACATTTATGGAATGCTTACCGTGTGCCATACATTGTCTCCCAAACTTTATATGTACTATTTTTTCTCATAACAACATTATGAGGTAGAGGCTTCTTCCAACTTACAGAGTTAATACCCAAGTTTAGAGTGATTAACATCAAGGTTAAATTATATAAGGCCATGCAGCTAGTAATTAGAAGACCCAGTCTCTGTGACCTGAAAACACCTTTGCCAATCTTCTCCGTGTCATGACTTGACCTTTTTGTTTCTTAATATTTTTTAAAATCTAATTTTTGTTTTTGCTTCTTATTATAATAGTAAGGATTTGTTAGGATTGAGGTAGAAAGCTATGTAAGTAGGAAACTTTATTTATATATGTATTCAAGTACAAAAAATAACTGAATTTTATTATCCTCACATATCTTCTAGTCTACAAATGGATAACCATCAAGAAGTAGGGGTAGAGCATTTCAGCCAGGCAGGGGTTTCTCTGAGAGAGGCGTGGCAGTGTTTGTGGAGTCTGCAAGGGGACTCAGACAGCAGGGGAAAGGAGACCAGGTTGGCAAACACAATGACAGGGCTGAAAGAAGGTGGCTATTCTATGTCGCATCAAGGAATTAGAAAACCTCCATAAAAATTTAATGGAGTACATTTATCTTCTCATTATGTTCATTATAACAAAAAATAAAACCCAGAGTCCTTTAATAGACATTGAGGATGTAGGGCCTCCTGATGTACAGAGTTCATAGCTGGTTCCTAGAAACCAACCGGCTGCCGTGATCCTGTGTGCTTTGTAGAATTAGGAGTATGTTTGATTTAGTCACTTTCTAAATTAAATCTGCCTGTCTTGGATACCAGAAAGTAGGTTATCATTGGTAATCCATTATCACAGCATTCAAATAATATTCCAGGGAAGCCTCAGCTTTCTTAACTTTAACATAAATAACAAGATAGTAGAAAATATCATTAGGTAACAAAAGGGGTGGCTCTGTGCCTTAGATATCTGTAGTAGGTCCATTGTCATCATAGGAATGTGTTGAGAGAAGCTATTGGCATGCTAAAAGAACACCACTTTAATAATAATCCTTGCATAAAAGACCAAGAGAGAAGATATGGTTGAGAACTAATGAATTCTGGATCCTCTCCATATTTACCATTTCTATGGAAAAAATTAAATGACAAATATTAAATTATAATGTTTAAAGATAAAAGTGAAATCTGTAATGTCTAAATGAACCTGAATCATGTAAATGTTAAATTTTTTCTTATTTAAATGTGTCTTATTTTATTTATATTCAAAACAGATGCATGATTGTAAATACAGGGCGGTTGTAATATTCTAAGCACATATTTTAGGGACTTCCTCCCTTTTCCAAATCTCACTCAAGTGGAACATACACTCATTTCTGTAACAAAAATTCTTTCTACTCTATTGGCAAAATGAATAGCATCAACTCAAAATATTTAAAAATTTAGTCACATCCACATCCTGCAGCCTATAAGGAGCTTTCACGCTTTTGGGCTCGCTTTAGATCTTTAATACCCTTTCCTTTTGTGTCAAGGAGCTCACGAGGCGTAAAGAAGCACTGATAAACCCACTTAGATCCCTTCCTGGGCCGTCACCTCTCCCTGCCAAGCGGCTTTAGGTGGTAACTGATCTGTGACAGGCTGCCAGTCAAACAGAGCATTTCTGAAAGCTGACACAAAAGACTGAACGCTGGAGAATGGATAGGAAAAATAAGAAAAGGACCCCAACTGTATCAGTGCCCCCCACTCCAGCTCAGTCGTTCCTCTTGGCTACAGCCCCCACCCTCTGGCCCACCCCTATCCTCCCTAACCTTTTTTGGTGGGTTTCTCGCTCTTTTCTTTTCTCCTTTTCTCCCCTCCCAGCCTCCCGCCTCCTCCCTCCCCTGGCTGCCTTTCCCAGAGCACAGCCTTTCCCCCCTGCTCAGCCTGAGTCAGGTTCATGGCAGGGGCAGCTAGAGTGGGGAGATAGAGATCAGCAACCCTTCCAGGAGGGGAGGGCCCCAGAGCATGCTGATAATAGAGGCAGGAGTGAGAGTGACAGTCAGATGGAAACTGACACAGGCCTTCTGTCAATGCCGCAGCTGCCCCTGGGACCAAGGAGGGAAGAGGCAGGCTGGGAGGGAGGGAGGGAGGGAGCCGAAATGTCAGTGCCCATAACTGCACCCGCTGCCGCTTGGCTGTGTAGGTGTCAGCGCCAGTGCACTGGCGAGGCCAGGGTTTTCAGAGTGCTGGGCACTTGTGTTTCCTTTGGGCTGGTGAGTGTGGGAGCCCCGGCAGCTTATTGCGCGACATCCTCACTTAATTTCTTCTGGTGCTGCGGAGCCCAGGTGCTGTGATTGTGTTTGACAGTTTTGTTCTCGCAGCCCTTTGAGCATTTTAAAGATTGATAAAGCTTGTCATATGAGAAACCTGAGTGACGCCTGAGCCTTTCACATTCTTACAGCTGTAGATCATTTTGCTATTTTCCTACATTAAAATAAGGCTAGAAAAATAGTAACTGAGGAACATAGGCAGTGACTCATTTTTTTCTGTCCAGGAGTAGGATATGCTGAAAATGTCCCTAACAACTGACTCTTTTATCTTGACTTTAGGAGTTCTCTGGAGAAGATGTAAAGGTTTCTCTTTTTGGATAATTGTTATCTTGATTTTAAGGAGTCATGGCAATAGTATTGTTCATCAATAGATCCCACATTTCTATTTCTGAAGGCAAGTTGTTTTTATATAAATTGACGAAAGTGCTCTGTCCTCTCTCTGTCTCTGTCTTTGTCTCTCTCTTTACACACACACACACACATACACACACACACACACACACCAAATAAAACAATAGTGACTAATGTTGATTATAGTTTTAGTTCTACAACAAAGTGATAAGTAATCCATTAAGACCCCTCGGTCCTGCTGAATTTCTACCTAACATCCCCATGGGCTCAGAAACTCTGAAAGGCTGTAGCAAGTTGATGTTTGGAGGTTCCCCATGTCCCATAAAACAGTATCAATCATCTGACATTTCACTCTGAGCTCGGCTCATTATAAATCATCTCTGATTTTCCTTTTTAGAAAGTTATTGGTCAGGATCTTCTTTTTCTCTTGGTTATAATAAGGACAGACTGACAACCTAAAATAAAGGTGGTAGGTACAGAAAAAGTAATTTCTCTCAACTTGTATATTTAAATGAAGTTAAGTGATAATGAACATGTTAGGTAATATAAAGATTATTAACCTGACAATAACATTTTTCTAAGATATTACATTATATAAAACATTCTCTCTCTCTCTCTCTCTCTCACACACACACACACACACACACACACACACACATACACACATACACACACACACAAAGAGGGAGGAAAGAAGGAAAAGTGAGAGAGAAAAATATTCTATTGGAGAAACTGGATTATTTTTAATGGTCTGATATAGCTTCTCAATTTAGTTTTCACATCTTTTTCTTTTTAAGTACATCATTTAGGTGTATGTTTTGTTCAAGTTACAAAGCACCAGGAGAGGAGCTCAAGACAAAGTGGAATTTGTGAATTTAGAAAAAAAATGAACCAAAGCTATGGTTAGAGAAGCTATCTAGATTTATATAATTTGGCTTAGAGGTAGTTTATTTGAGATCATCTGTCAGAAACCATTTTTTCAAGTCACTGTATTTACATGGTGCTCTAGAACCGTTATGCAAACAGAGACAAGAAAAACAAGCCCTGGTTACCAAGGAGCTTTCTTCCCTAAAATGTCTTGGATTAATGAAGATTTATAATTAGGCACATAGACAAGAGGATAGGCACTGGCCAAGTGCGTGACTTACATAAAATAAATAAATGAACAAAATAAATGTTGTATTCTATGCCAGTGGGTCAAAGAAGAGAAAGTATCATATTTAGAGAGACAAGAAATGGGATGGCTTAATGGGCAGAATAAGATTTCAGGAGTTGCCTAAAATATGGGGCAAAAGAGGAATTATGAACTATTTCTCCCTATTCTCAATGAATGCGGGCATTTCTCAAGGTGTATTTTTAATCCTTGGTAACCACCTTTAAACTCACTGTTTTGAAATAGAGGTGAGACCTCTGTTAGATCAGAGTATAAATTTTATCCATAAAGCCTTTGGAAACTAACATTTATTGATGTATACTATATGCTAAGTATTGCTATGGATGTTATTAAGTTTATAAGCTTCTTAATCTTCCCAATAACTTTATGAGTTAATATTATTTTTATTTCAGAGGAGAGGAAGGGCAGGCTCAGGATATAAAATACGTTGCTCAAGAATATGTATGTAATAACAAGGCAGGATAGTCTTTCAAGCCAGGCCACCATCCCTCACCTGCTGTGCTTTAGTGATCACACATCCACACTCATTCACCCTCACCAAAACTCCCTAAGGTTGAACAATAGAAACTATAATTGTCTCAATGAATTATAAAGGATGCAGACTTTAATTGAAAGCCACACCTTTCTCCAAGGTTCTTTTAGTTTCCAATAAGACTATATTCTTTACCACAGTGGTTCTCAAACTTGAACAAACATCTGGAACTAGCTGGAAGTCTTACTGAACAGAGATTTCTTGGTCCCTTCCAGAGTTTCTGGACTCAGTAGGTCTTGGGTGGGTTTGAAAGTTTGCATTTTTTTGCAGGTTGGTGATGCTGATATTCCTTATTTAGGGAAACACGTATTGAAAAAAAAAGTACAGAAGGTAAATATAATTCCAAGTTTTTGGCTGAACATTTGGAAGAGTGGAGTTGCCATTGACTGTGATGGGGAATGGTGTGGGTGGGCCAGATTTAGCTTTGGAGATAATGAATTTGGGATGTCTGTTTGATACTCAGTTGGAAGAACAGACAGGAAGTTGTATATATATTGCCAAGCTAGAGATATAAACTTGAGACTTAATGGAATACAGATGCTATTTAAGGCATCAATATTGGACTACTAACTTAGGATACAAAATAACAGAAAAGGACCACGGAATGAGTTCTGGGGCATTCCATCATTAAGAGTTTGGAAGAAAGAGCAGAATGGGTACAGAATTATATAAGGAAAGAACCATTAAAGAGGAGAAAACTAACAAAGTTATTTATCCCTGAAGCTATGTGATCTGATTTCCAGCTTAGAAGGTTCACTCTGACAACTGTGTTGACAGTGGACTTTAGTGGACTTTGGTGGAAGCAGGGAGATCAGTTAAGTGAATATTCCAATAATTTAGATAGTATCAAACGATGCTATTTGTTTTTAAAGAAAAGAGGAAATAATAGAATATTTCTCTGCTGTTGGGTGTTGGGGATGAACTATAAGAGAAAAAAGTGATGGTGTAGGATAAAGTGAAGAATTGCTGGAATAGTTTTCCTGAGAAGGTAAAAGGGATGGAACCTAGTGCACAAACAAACTTGGGAAACTCAAACCCTTCAGCCTTAGTAAGAGCAGTGAAGGAAGTAGATATGTCAGGGTGCAAGGATGTGGTAGAGGGAGACTCTAGAAGGTTTATTCTGTTTTATTTTTCACAGAGAAATAGGACATCTTCTGAAAGTCAGGATAGGGAATGTGATAGGGGTAAACAATGTGATTCAGCCAAAGAAAAGTCCTATGTAAAATTTTACTTGTCCCCTTAAATAAAATAGATCAGTTCAGCTAGTAATATTTAGGATAAAGCTAAGAAATACACCGTTCCCCCTTTCCACTGCAATACCCATATAACATAGCTCTACTCTTTCTATGATGGGCAGCTATAAGCAGTGAGGATCAGGAACTGGGGTGGAATTCACTTTGTTGAGACCACAACTCTTACAGTAGATCTTATAGATGTCCTTCTTGAATATCTTTTCCTGTGTCCTTACTTTCCTCTTCTGGCTTTCCTTAGACAGGAAGTTAGGGGTCCCATGAAACAGGACCATGGTCAAGGAGTTGCTATTTATATTATATTAATTGCAAGTCATATAATTCAAGGGATAAGTATATATAGTAGGAGCATTCTGCTGTAGAGTAGAGACAAGTACAGAAAATTTGGGAAGGATTGATTGGTGCTATTCTCATATTTTGAGTTTTTGGGTCAAACCATCCAAACAGGCCCCTTTCCTTTTTTAGTGTTTTGTGAACAGTGCGATTAATTAAACCAAACCACATGAGTGATCTTAGGAGAATTGATATAGACTGTGTATAAATTAATCAAGCTAGGCTAAAAGCTACTCTTCAGTGGATAAAATGTTTCTGGTTAACTTAAGAGGAATTAATAAAATATGTGTTGTAAGAATCATAGTTCATAGAAAGATGATAGCTGGGAATGTCTAAACAACTGAGGGAAGCCCACAACTGCTCATTTATCTGTCTCTGAAAGATCAGGGTACCTGTTTAGTTAGCAGTGGCATATGAGAGTGACTGTCTTAATTCTTTTTCTATTGCTATAGCAAAATACCTGGGGCCAGGCAATTTTTTAGAGAATAGAGGTTTATTTGACTAATGGCTTTAGAGACTTAGAAGTCTAAAAGCATGGTATGGGCATATGCTCAACATTTAGTGCTCCTTCTTGCTGCATTATGGTGGTGGGCATCACATGGCAAGAAAGCAAGAGAATGTGTGTAAGAGAACCATTTTTATAACATGCCACTCCCATTACAATGGCTGCAATCAATTAATGAGGGTGAAGCCCTCATGATCTAAACAACTCCCATTAGGTCCCACCTCCCAGCACTGCAGCATTGGGAATTAAAATTCCAACATATGAACTATTGGAGATATATTAAAACAGTAGGAGGGTCCATTCATATAACAAATGGAACACTGTAGATATAACCCTAACCAATGTATCTGCAAGATAAAAATCTCATTGTAATTTTAGAATTGGTGGATTAATTAAATCTCATAATACCATGGGTTAATTTAATAGCGTGCATGTAGAGCTAGGGTATAAAAAATTAGGAAAAAATGTACACCTCTAGGCTTGTTTTTCACAATTGAATTATTGATTTGGTCAAGGTTCTTCCAAGTTTCAGTTACAAAACAGTGATTTTCTCATAATAGATGTTCAATAAACTTGAGTGATTGTTTGATTACTTAAATCATACACAATCTCTGTTTATAACATTGTGATTTTTGAGCTATTTGGATTTCTTGCTTATTATATTTTTGCAAGAAAGCTCTCCCTCTCTCTTCCTCTAAATAAATAATCTAAAGGTGATTCCACATATTGTTACAGAAAGGAAAGTGGCTTTCTTAGATTTCATGGTAGCAACATCTGTATAGAATATGAGTTTGGATCATGTAATTGTTTTAAGGGTACATTTAGCAGTGGTATTTATGACTTTATATTTATATATGGAAGAAAAGTGCCAGAATCTTAAAATATTACAGTAAATAATTAGATATTCTTGATTCTGGAATTCTTGATGGGCTATATTCCATCATAATTATTATATGTTAAAAAATCACAGGTAATTATAATCCTTTACACATCTTGGTTCTTAATGTTTGAGAATTATTTATCCATGAGAAAAATACTCCTACTAGGTCTGCATGTCTTCTCTAGGGAGCAATGGAGATTATGATTTCAAAGAACTGTGAAACAATAATAAATGAACACCAGATTATCAAAAATTCTGTGAAGGTTTAAAGTAATAAAAGAGGAAGAAATAAAATGCAAAAATATTATATACATTTCTAAGATACATGAGTTTGCTAATGAATGATATATTTACTATTTTGAATATATATACATATATTTATGTTATTTGATGCTAGGGATGGAATTCAGGGCCTTGTGCATGCAAGGCAAGCAGTCTACTGCTGAAATACACTCCAACTCTTATTTTGAGAGTTTTTAGTTACTCTTAGTAGTAGTTTTAACTACTCTTAATTAGTAGTTTTGCAGCCAATTTATACGTATTTAAAATGATTTTGTATTCCACTTTTTAATCAGTTGAGAGAGATGGAAATTTTAGAGGTTTTGAATCTTACATAAAATGATAATCCTATCTGTAATATAACTTTGCAGTTAGTAATTGTGCAAAAGGTTACACTTATTTTAGAAATATAGACTCTAAATTTAAGAATTAATGAAAAATTCAGAGAAATTTTGGACTTGGGATTCTCCTTCTATGGTTTCTATCTCTTTATTTTTTTATTAAGTATATTCATTTATTGGTGCATTGCAGTTATACATTTTGATAAGTGTCAGGGTAGAAGAAGCATGTATGCACACATTGCTCATTTACCCCTCCCTCAAATCCTACCCTATTCCCTCCCCTTCCCTCCTTTTCATGCTCAGCATCGGGGTTGATTCTGATAAATTTGTGTATATACATTGTGTGCAAGGAGTCCCTTCTAAGTTCCATTCTCCCTGGCTTCCACATATTAGGGAGAACATCCGACTTTTCACTTTTTGTGACTGACTAATCTCACTTAGCATAATGCTCTCCAGTTCCCTCCATTTCCCTGTAAATGATGTAATTTTGTTCTTCTTTATGGCTGCATAAAATTCCATTGTGTTACATATCCCATAGTTTCACAATCCATTCATCAGTTGTTGGGCATCTTGGCTGGTTCCAAAGTTTGGCAATTGTGAATTGTGCAGCTATAAACATAGATACACATGCATTAGTCTGGTAGTTTGGTTTCAGTTCTTTTGGGTAGATGCCTAGAAGTGGTATTGCTGGGTCATATGGTAGGTTCATTCCCATTCTTCTGAGGATCCTCCACACTGTTTTCCAAAGTGGTTGCACTAAT
>PVJS01003809.1:0-52647 GCA_004027185.1 Glis glis | reverse complement strand
CACATCCTTGCCACCATTTGTTGTTGTTTGTGTAAGTGGTCTCAGCAACAACAACCATGCAGGGGGCATCACAATACCTGACTTCAAACTATACTACAAAGCCATAGTAATAAAAACAGCATGGTATTGGCACAAAAGCAGACACATAGACCAATGGAGCAGAATAGAAAACTCCAAAACAAATCCACACACCTACAGTCAATTGATTTTTGACAAAGGGGCTAAAAACATCCACTGGAAAAAAGATAGCCTCTTCAACAAATGGTGCTGACAAAACTGGCTAACCATATGCAGAAAAATAGAAATAAACCCCTTTCTACCTTGTACAAGAGTCAATTCAAGATGGATCAAAGACCGAGAAATCAAACCAGAGACCTTGCAGCTACTAGAAGAGGGCATAGGTCCAACACTTCAACACATAGGCACAGGTAAAGACTTCCTCAACAAGACCCCAAAGGCACAGGAAATTAAAATGAGGATCAATATGTGGGATTGCATCAAACTGAAGAGCTTTTGTGCAGCAAAGGAAACAATCAAGAACCTAAACAGAGAGCCAACAGAATGGGAGAAGATTTTTGCCAGCTCCTCCCTCCTCTGATAGAGGACTAATATCTAGAATATACAGAGAACTTAAAAAAATCACCACTAAAAAAACAACCCAATCAAAAAATGGGCAAGTGAACTAAATAGACACTTCACAGAAGAAGAAATACAAATGGCCAATACATGTATGAAAAAATGTTCGTCATTAGCAATCAGAGAGACGCAAATCAAAACTACCCTGAGATTTCACCTAACCCCAATTAGAATGGCGATCATTAAAAACACAACAACAAATGCTCGTTTCTATCTCTTTATTGAACTTCTTTGTGTGTTGTTTTCCTGATTTTGTCTAGTAGTCTATCTGAATTCTGTTGTTACGTACCGAGCTTCTTTAAGATGGTTATTTCTGATTCCCTTTCCAGTGATTCAGTTTCGTTAGGATCAGTTACTGGTGCATGACTTTATTTCTTTGGTGACGTCATGATTCCCTGGTTGTTTGTGATCCTTGTGGCGATGTGTTGGTGTCTGAGATTTGGAGGAGTAGGCACCTTTTCCTGCTTTATAGATGGGCTTCATCTCTCATCCATCAGAGATTCTGGGTAGACTGCCATGGTTTGAGGGTGCGCTTATTGCTGGAGTCCTTAGGCAGGCTGGTGTAGTGCCTGGGAGAGGTGAGCAGGCCTAATGCCTAGGTCTATATGGTTGTTCCTAGAATCTGGGTCCCCTGGGACAGGCCTGGAGCTGGGGTCTGTTGGGGCAGACTTGGATTCTGGATGAAGGAGAGTTAGTGTGGTATCAGATTCACTGGCTAACCACATGGACTGGGTTGAAAGGGGCTGGCCTGGAGTTGGGGTCCACAGGGGTGGTATTGGAGTCTCTGTCCACGTGGGCTAACCTGGTGACAGGATTTATTGCTGTGAGATTGGACTCTGGGCCCACTGGAGCAGTTCTAGACTCTGGGTTCATAGGAGCCTGGAGTCACAGGGAGTGGCCTGAAGCTTGGTTCAGCAGGGGCCAGTCTGGATTCTGGGTCCAAGGGTTTTGGCCTGGTACCAGGAGGTTTGGCCTGTAATCTAGGTCTTCAGGATCCAGTTTAGCTCTAGAGGGGCCCGGGAATCTGGGTCTGTGAGGGCAGACCTCTGTCCTAGAGCTACAGAGTCAACCTGGAATTGAACAGGACTGGAGTCTGGCCTTGAAGACCAGCTTAGCACTGTGGTCTACTGGAGTGGGCCTGGACTCTGGCCTTCTGGAGCAGGCCTGACCATGGGTCTACTGAGTGTGGGTGCTTGGGGGCCAGCCTAGCCTAGGACCAGGTGCTATTCCATGTGTGCTGGCCTGGAGTTGGCGAACAGGTGCATACCTGGTGCTGGGGTGGAGCTGTAGGATGGTCTGTGGGCAGATACTAGCTTTGAATCTGGGAATGCAGGGGCAGTCCGACTGGTGTGGGCCTGGAGGCTGAGAAAACTTCTTGTTCTATTAGAAACCATACATTCTAACCTATACTATCATAATAAATATTATTTTTCAAGTTTTCCTTCTGTGATAAATTCTGAAGTTAAAATGGCATCATTCACTACTAAATATTTTCAATTTAAAATTGTTAATTTACTCTAATAATTTTATTTAAAAACCCCAAATAAATTTATTTTCATGCCAGGCATGGTGGCACACTCCTGTAATCCCAGTATTTGGAAGGCTGAGACAGGAGGATCATGGGTTTGAGGACAGCCTTGGCAAATTAGTGAGACTCTCAGCAACCTAGCAAGACTTTGTTTCAAAACAAAAAAAAAATTAAAAAAAGGGTTGGGGATACGGGTTGGGGGTAAAACACCTCCTTCCATACCCGGTACCACAAAAAGAAGGAAGGAAGGAAGGAAGGAAGGAAGGAAGGAAGGAAGGAAGGAAGGAAGGAAGGAAAGAAAGAAGAGAGAGAGAGAGAGAGAGAGAGAGAAAGAAAGAAGAAAGAGAGAGAGAGAGAGAGAGAGAGAGAGAGAAAGAAAGAAAGAAAGAAAGAAAGGAAAGAAATTGCTTTTGTTAGATCTTTTTTTTTTTCTTTTTTTGCGATACTGGGGATTGAACGCAGGGGCGTTCTACCTCCACGCTACACCCCCGGCCCTATTTTTTATACTTTATTTTGAAACCGGGTCTCACGAAGTTGCAGAGGGCCTCACTAAGGAGAGAGAGAGAGAGAGAGAGAGAGAGAGGGAGAGAGAGAGGGAGAGAGAGAGGGAGAGAGCTGAGGCTTGCCGTGAACCCGGATCCTCCGGTCTCCACCTCCCAAAGTACCGGGATTACAAGCGTGCACCACCACACCCGGCACAAATTTGCTTTTGTGATTCAAACTATGAATGTTTAATTTTAAGCCATTGTTTTAAACAATAACATACACTTAGGAAAGATGGGATTTAGGCCATTTCCGTAAGATAATAGACTCAACACCTGTGTAGAATAAGGGCTAAATGGTGCCTCTACCACCCTGAACCTCATTAAGATGTATGATTACAATGCACCAATAAATAAAAAAAAAGAATAAGACATAACAAAAGAGAGTAATACAAATGTACAAATTAATATATCCAGACCCATTCATGAAAATGAAGAGGATATTTGTGATATGCAGGGATGTTCCAGCAGTTTCATATAATTTTGCCACTGACCAAATAAATAAATAAGCTGGTATTTGCATTTAGGTTTCTCAAGTCAAATCCATAGTATTATACTATTCATTATCAAGTTTTCTATATTTCATATGGACATGCATGCACCTGAGTTCACGCTTAGCATGCCAGTGTTTGTCCACATACATTTTAAACCTCATACAAAATAACAAAAGGAAGCATAGAAATGTCAGGCGATGTCGTCATTATGTCACCAACTGCACTGTCCATAAAGCAGCAACCCCATCATAGTTGTATTGGATGCCCCATCTCTGTTTTTTGTAATTTATCCTAATATTGTGGTCATATGACTCTACCTAAGTGGATATTTTTGTTTTATTTATTTATTTATTTTTAGTGAAGTTTTAGATTCTCAGCAAAACTGAGGGGGAAAATAACTGAGTCCCAAGTCCCTCCATAAGCACAGCCTCCCCCATCAATCTCCTGCATCAGGATGGTATATTTTTTTTACAATCAATCAATCTACATTGACACCTATATATCACACAAAGTCGATAGTTTACATAATAATTATTGTTAGTGTTGTATATTCTTTTAAAAATAATTTTATCAGTACATTACAATTCTACAGCATAGTGAGATTCAATGTGATGCATGTGTCTCCCTCTGGATCCCATCTGCTCTCCCTCCTCCCTCCCTGTACACGTTAGTGAGATTGGTAGTGATACCTTCATCTATGAACACAACATTCTTTGTTCTGGTGAAGCAAAGTTCAAAGTGCAGAGCTCCCCTGTGCTACTGATGGCAAAGCTACCAGTAAACTGGCTGAAGCCATGTGGTTCCCTTGCTCACCTGCAGAATCATATCTATTTAGTTCCCTTTTGGATTAAACTCAAAGGTTTCAAAGAATGATACTCCAAATTTGCCAGAATGGGATTAAATATATTTTGGTGCAATTATCATTTCTTAATATATTGATACCCAAATTTAATCAGTTTTCTGTCTTTGAATATAACAGTCTTCAAAGTGATACTGCTGTTTTCAACTTTCTCTCTCCTGCCTAACTACTGGTGCCTATGCAAACCTTACTGGCCTTATTTCATATCCCTTTCTGTCTTGTAAATTATTATTTAGCATTCTAGAATTGCTATTGTAGTTTTTCTATTTCACATGATGTTTTGTTGTTTCTGTGAATTCGTTCATGGTGACTTTAGGTAGGAAAATATTTCTCTTCTCTCTACCTGATTACTCTTACTTATTTTTTAAAACCCTGTCTTAACCCACTCCAGGAATTCTTTGCAAGTAAGCCTTCTCTCCTGGATGTCTGTCCTTGGTGTTTTTGCAATACTTACTGGAGTTTAAGGACTACCATTACCTCTCTTTTCTCTGGGCTGCCTTTCAAAGAAGCCAGCCATTCTGCTGATGAACAATAGTCTAATGGGAAACAGGAACAATCTGTTAATTCTCATATATTTTCCTGATAATCCCCACCATATGCAAAATTAAATTGGGAAACACATGCCTGGCATGGTGGCACACACCCGTAACCCCAGTACTTGGGAGTCAGAGACAGGAGGATTGCAGGTTCAAAGTCAGCCTCAGCAACTTAGACTGCCAGCAACTTAGGGAGACCCTGTTTCTAAATAAAAAAAAATAAAATAGGACTGAGGGTGTAACTCGGAAGTAGAATGCCCCTGTGTTCAATCCCCAGTAATGGAAAAAAAAGGGGAGACGTGGCTTAGTCAAGAGGCTAAGCCAGGCTCTTTTATTCTAACTCCCTGTGTAATCTCTTCTACCTCTATTGAATCGGTGATCCAATGAAGACCACCTTTTACTATTTCAATTTCATCTACCCATCCATACAGCTGCTAGGAATAATTAGATGCTTAAATTAAAGTGAAGGGAGTTAAGAGCAAAAGACTTGGCCTATACATCTTGACCCAAGTCTCATTCTTGAGTCCAGTTTTACTCCATAGTTGAATCTTACAGCTAACTTGAAACACTAGCCCTCCTCCAGGCTATTCATTCAACAAAAGTATTTAAGCACTGCTATTTTATTCAGCTTTTCTGTCTCTGTGACCAAAATGCCTGCCAAGCACAATTTAGAGAATGAAGGGTTTGTTTGGGCTCACAGTTTCAGAGTTCAGTCCATGGTCAGCCAGCTCTAAGACAGAAACCAGGTCTGCAGGGCACATGGTGGAGAAAAGCTGTGCTCAGCTCAAGGTGGCCAGAAGCAGAGAGAAAAGAAGCATCCAGGGACAGATAGAATCTTCAAGGTCATGCTCCCAGTGACCCACCCCTCCAACCATGTCCCACCTCCAAACCCAGCTGTATTGCCTAACACGTGGACATCTCACATCCAAACCATAACAATGGTCTACTCATCTGTATAGTCTGCTCTGGACACTGGAAATGTTACAGTGGGAAACAGAGAGCCTAGAGACCTCTCTTCAAACTCACATTTGTTTGAGACTTTAGAAGGGATCTGTGACTCCTGAGATGTTTCATTATCTCCATTTACCATCTATATTCCACGTAACTTTTGAATCTCTCTAGGTTTTGACTTCTGGTTTTAGGTCTCTTTCAAAATACCATTATCTTTCCATGGCCTATCCGTGTAGTCATTGTAAGTAAACAAATGCCAAGTGTGCTTGGTAATATAGTATATAACATCTGTTCTTGTTTTGTGTAAGTAATATATATTGAATGGGGAAAAACTCAGATTATATAGTTAGGAGAAAGGAAAAAAGATTGAAATAGAAAAAATTCAAAATCCTGCTGTAACTACTGTTACTATTTTATCATGAGGTCTCCAAATATGAATAAACTGTTCAAGATACAGAGTTTGCATTAGAGTCACAATTGAGATCAAATGGTCCTTAGATACCATCAAACTTCAGATTGACACTGATTATTGTCCTAATATTGATGGTTATATTAAATAACAACTTCAGTATATACCTGTTACATATCAGGTAGTTCAGTAGGCTACTTACTCATCAAAACAGCATGACATGCTTTAATGTAGACATTACTATCCCTATGATTCAAGTATAGAGATAGGCTTAGAGGAAGGATATGCTTGTATTTCTTGAACACAGCTTTATTTTCAAATATAACTTTTGAGAAGATGTAGTTTTTTAATTTATATGAATGTATACACAATTCATCTAAATTCAGGATGGCTACCAAAAGGTCACAGAATGCATAAGAAGAAATTCTGAGATAATTTTAGAGTAATAGCCCAGGAGGAGTTTAAAATAAGTAATCTTCTCTGATGGCCAGAACAATTCCTCATGTTGGAAAATCCTAGGTTGGGAGAAACAACAGTTAGAGTGATTTGACATATGAATTGGAAAGGGATAGATTGTTGTTCTTTTGTAGATAGGCCTTTTGTATTTTAAAAGTTATAATGTGTTTATTTAGAGAATGAATTGGATTTCTGGGCATGTATGGCATATAGTGCAATTTAAAATTATTGGAGTTTCTTCATATTTTTAAGAGTTCTTCAGTTTGAAAGAATAAGACTTTCCTGCAAATACCAGACAAATTGCCCTGCAAGTGGTGCTGGTCGATCACCTCTGAATGTAAATGCTCACAGAAGTTCTGAAGTGTCCTCGTAATTGTCAGCCTCTCTGCATCGTGTTCCTAGAACCCCATTTTCAAATTGAAGCACTCTCATAATTTTGAAATTTCACAAGCAATGTAAAATCATTTCACTATATTATAACTTTATACTTTCAAATATTTTCTAAAGAAAATAACCCATGCATAAGACTATCTCCTAATGTGATTTATGTGATTTGTGTTTAAAACTTTCTTAGTTGGACTCAGTGACACACAGCGAGCCTGTAATCCCAGTTACTCAGGAGGTGGAGGCAAGAGGATTGTGAGTTTGAGGCTGGCCTGCATAACACAGTGAGACTGTATCTCAAAACAAAACAAAACAAAACAAAACAAAACAGACACAACAAGAACACTACATTATTTGTACAAATCAAGTCAAATTAGTTTAGGAAAACATTCTCATTTGCAATATATCTTCCAGAAATACAAAAACCAACCAAACAAAAACATTGGTCAAAAGACTATTTTGTGAGTTAAAACTGACAGAATAAGAGGTTAATTGATAATTTTACACATGATCCTTATGAAGTAGTATAACCAAGTGTCACATATAACAATGTGACAAAAGAAAGAGACAGATCTTTTAGTGTTGGTCCAAGGTGACTGAAAGGGAGAAAAGCTAGCAGAGCTATAATTTCCGTAGCTTCTCTCTTTACTACAGAATTATTCAGAAAAACAATATGGGCTCATTTATATCCAGTGACCTTACTGTATGTCCCAGAGATATCATAGTTATCTTGTGCTATTAAGCTTTCTTTAGAAAAATGTAAGATTAATATTAGTTTAATTGAAAGATTGAACAGAAACACTGACATCCATTCAACCAAATCATTAAATTCAACACTCCATATGGACACAAAGAACATCTAATTTATCCAATTAAAATAATTTCTGTGCCCTTCAAAGGTGTATTGCCATAACAAGAGATGAACCACTTTTTAATAATGCTACACTGTGTCCTCTTATGAGGATTTTAACAGAAAAGAAGTATTTTATTTGATGGATTAGGTAACTTGGATCCCAAGCTCAAGTATTGTATAATGAAAAGGAAAATAATAGCGTCTCCTTTAATAATGCTCCAGCAGGAAAATTTTGGCAAATAAATGTATTTATTTTGTTTTTGGTTCCACATGAATTATTTTATTGGCAGGTTTATTTATTAATTATCCAGAGCAATGGTTTTGAGAAGCTCAAGCAAGCCTACTGAATAATAGATAATGTAGTCTTCCCAGCAAGTCCACCAGGAATATTCAAGTTATTCTTGACAATAATAAAAACTATTCTGAAGCAGAAGCAACTTATGAAAAATATCTGAAACTTGAATTTAAGTGCATATTAATGTAAAATGATTTTGCCATTTTTCTAACTGAACTGTAAAAAATCACAATAATGCAAAAAATAAAGATGGTATGGAGCTCTAATATAAAATATCACAGTAGAGTGGCTATCAAGTTCAATCCTCTTATTGGGGAAATAAACAGAGATAGTATAATTATATAAAATTTAAGTTTAAGAAAGATAAACATATTTTTGTGAGCAAATAGGTAATCTAATTATATTTATGTTGTTTGATCTAGATGAGCTAAATTCCAGAACACTGATAAAACTTGTAGATGATATTATTATAAGTAATAGAAGATTGGGATTTCATTTTTTTACCATTTTCCAAATGAGAAATGCAACTCGGCCAAATATAGACCAGTAACCTACATGTATGCATTTTATCCTATGTTATCTAAAGTAATTCATCGAATATATAGAAAATAAAATAATACCCACTGTAAACTAGGTTAGGTCAAGTCCCAAAAAAATCTTATTTCTGTTTTTTTGTCTATGTTCTCTAGATAGGTCAGTCAAATTAATATGGTGAAATTAAATGTCCAACAGGGCATTTGGGAGTTCCTAATGTGAAACTGTTGAACAGTCTGGAGACATGTAGCTTATATGATAGCATTGGCAAACAGGTTAGTAACTTATTGATTGAGTGATTATATCCCAAATATGCTTCTTAATAGATTGATGTCTGTAACTGTGTGATCTCCGATGGTGCGTTCTGTGCTCCATCATCAGCCATTCTTTGATCAATATCTTCATTAGCGATTTGGGTAAGTACAAAGAATGGCATAATCATCAGTTTCAGAGGTAATGTAAAAATAAATAAAAAGTAATCTCCACAAAAAATCATCATTCTCTAGAACAGTAAAAATCACTATGGTGTCCAGTATACATTTGTTAAATGAATGAATTATTTCTCCTAAGAAATCTAAGGTTTAGCAATGGGTTAAATCTCCAGTAAAAAATACTTAATTAGGAACAAAATGTCAACTTACAAGTGAAGGGTCATAGAAAAAGAGCTTAAATGTACAAAATAATTAGTCAATAACAAGCTACTTAAGAGTTAGCTACTATTAACAAGCTACTTATTAGTTAGTGAGATGCAACTCCTCATGAATCGGCCTGTCCTTACCACAGAAGTTAATCAGAACTCTGATCATATTGATGTCTAGTAAAACATAGTTTACAGAATAGTGAATTGATGGTTTCACAATGCTCCATGCAGGTCATATCAGAATGTGAATCCTATTAAGTTTTGGGGGACATTCTTGTTGGACATGGACAGTCTAGAGTACATCTGGAGACAGGAGTCGAAGGCAGTTGTGGGAAGCTCTCATGTAGTTAAGACGTTTGTGCCAAGTGTCTTCTTCTGATATTTTATTCATAGTATTTTTTTTTTTTTGCAGTACTGGGGATTGAACGCAGAGGTGTTCTACCTCTGTGCTATGCCCCCGGCCCTATTTTTTTATGCTTTATTTTGAAACCAGGTCTCACGAGGTTGTGGAGGGCCTCACTAAGTAGAGAGAGACAGAGCGAGAGCTGAGACTGGCCGTGAACCCGGATCCTTTGGTCTCCGCCTTCCAAAGTACTGGGATTACAAGCGTGCGCCACCACGCCCGGCTTATTCATAGTATTTTATGTCAATTTACAAAATGTAGGGGAGGGCATCACAACTTCTGTCCTTTGAAATCTCATGTTCAATTTACTGTTTCATGGAAACTGTTTTCCACACAGTAATTAATGGCTTAGATTACAGTATATCCAACAATGTAGGAAATTCTCACTGTGGACTTCTCAGTTGCATTTGACACTGTTGATAATCATAGTTTTTTTTTTTTATAAAATTCTATTTCCTTGGTTTTCAGGATATCATGTTCTCCTAACTTACTTTTGTTTCTGGCCTGGACTTCTCACCCTTCTTTAAAGGATGCTTTCCTCAACCTCTCTTAGATACTGGCATCCCTCACTCCTCTGCCCTATTTCCTCTCCTCGTGTCACTGTGCACTTTTGTCCTGGAATTATCTTCAGTTGTCATCCATGTGTGGAGAGTTCCCGACTCTTGTTTATCAGTCCCAGACATCTCTCCTCAATTACGGGTACACTTATCCAGTGACCTGTTAGACATCTTCACTTGGATGTGAATGTATTTTGCTAAAAGATGTGAGAGAAGGAACCATTTTATTCTTCACATGGTAAACCTGACCATTTCTATTAGACTGTAAACAAATGAAGGCATTCATGTCTTGTTTAAGGTCACACCCATGGCAGCGGCCCATTGTCTGAGCAGGCAATCACTTAATCACTACTGGTTAAATGAATGCCTGAATGAATCATCAAGCTCAGACACTTCTCCACCATAAGTAAGTTTCCACTACAGTTACCCTGGATGAAGTCACCAACATTCCTCACTTGAGCTTCAGCAGTAGGATTCCACTTGATCTCCCTTAAAACCATCTTGCTTTTAGAAAGGTTTCATAAACCAATCCATGTGTTAGAAAGCAGTCAAATTCTCCAGACAAAGGAGAAAACTTTAGATGAGCAAGAAGGGGACCTAACTGAGGGAGATGGGAGGGGGGAAGAGGGAAACCCACTAATGCACACGATGTATATATACACATTTATCATTGTCAATCACTATGCTGAGCACAAAAAGGAGGGAAGAAGGAGAGAATAGGGTGGGACTTGAGGGAGGGCTAAATGAGCAATGTGTGCATGCATGCTTCTGATACCCTGACACTTATCAAAATGTATAACTACAATGCACCAATAAATGAATATATTTAAAAAAATAAAAAAGAAAGCAGTCAAATTAGCCTCATAAAACACAAATCTTATCAGACCATTTTTTATTTAATACATATCAATGGATTTCCAATTATCATATAGAAAAAAATTAATTTTTTTTACCTTAGTCTACAGAATTTCTCTAACCTGTTTCTTGCTTTCCTATTCATGACAACCACTTGGTGTTTCCATATAATGTTTTGTACTAACAATACCATAGTTGTTTTGCTTCATTAAATATGACACACTTTTTCATAACTGCTATTTCTTACTAGCTAATTGTCTTCGGCTCTTCAACATTAAGTTAATTCTGCCAGAGACCTTCCCTGATTTTTTAGCCCAAGTTATCATTTCATTTGGTTTCCAAGAATACGCTGTACTGCCTTATCATAGTGCTCATTCTTAGACAGTTTCATAATATTTTGTTAAATTGTCTTTTCCATTAGCTTTCCCTTCATGTAAGGTAAGATCTTGTTTATAGATTCCCAGATCCTAGTACAGAGTCTGATACTTCATAGATATGCAGTTGTTAAGTGTATAAACAGAGCTATTGTAGCATGTTCATAAATTGCCCTTCTTGTTTCTATTGGATTGTGTTATTCATCTAGATTTGATACAATTTAATGCATGACAAAGAAAATCAAACACCACTAAAATCATTCTGTTTTGAAATACAGTAATATGTTTGCAGACCTGAGATTTAATTAAAAATGAATGACTTATGTAAAGAAATATAACAATTGGATTCACAGAACTGCAGTCTATAGTCTATTAACTCCAGTATTTGTAATGTAGTGTGGCAAATAATATGTCTAAAGGAGTTAGTAACAATATTTAAATAGGTTTAGTATTGTCTCAAGATTAGTTGGGGAATCAATCAAATGAGAAAGTTAAAAGAAAAAGACCAGTGTACCTTGAGTGCATTCAAATGCTTGAGTAAAGTATCCCAAATTCAGGACAAAAAAACTAATATTTTGGTTTATATGTCTTTTAACTTGATTACATTATTTGCTACCATAGAAATCCTAAGATTTGTGGCATATGGACAGATGAAAAATAAGAAATCCAGAAAGGTTAACCTATGCAAAATATGCACGTTCCTGTTAGGGTTATACCTCCAAACCAAATCTTCTAACTCCTCATGCCATCTTTTATGCACTGGCCTAGATAGAGTATCTTGTAACCCACTTTACATAATTTTCTGGTCCATTTGCTCACTTGCTTCAGTAAGTGTGTTCCTCCATTAGTTCACTTACCACTATATTTTGCCTTCTTTGTATCTCCATTTTTGCCCAGAGCAAACAATTCATTTAAAAAACGTGGTTTCCATAAAGCGTTAGGAAAGTGGGAGAAAGAGATCCTCCAAAGACCCAATCATCTTCCACCAGATATGACCGGCAAATGGGTTGTATAGGGAAGTTAGTCCTTTTTTTAATTATTATTAAATAGGTTCATTGTGATGAAGTTCAGGGTGGTAGAGGCATACATGCACACAGCACTCTTTGAGCCCTCCACCAGTTCCCACCCCACTCCCTCCCTGTCCCTTCCTGTGCATGACACTGTGATTGGCATTGATAAATTTATGTATGTACACCATGTCTATTGAAGTGTTTCCATCTCTGTCTTCAAGTCTTCCTCCCCCCTCCCACCTCCCTCAGTTAGGTCCTCTCCCTCACTCCACTAAGGTTTCTCCTTCTTTATCTGGAGTCCCTCCTATGTCCCAATTTCTCCCTAGCTTCCACATATGAGGGAAAAATATCAGACCATTCATTTTTTGTGACTGACTAATCTCACTTAGCATAATACTCTCTAGTTCCATCCATTTCCCTGAAAATTACATAATTTTGTTCTTCTTTATGGCTGAGTAGGATTCCGTTGTGTTTATATCCCATAATTTTGTGATCCATTCATCTGTTGGTGGGCACCTAGGCTGGTTCCATAGTTTGGCAATTATGAATTGTGCTGCTCTAAACATGGATATGCATGCATTACTATGGTAGTCTGATTTCAGTTCTTTTGGGTGGATACCCAGGAGTGGTATAGCTGGGTCGTATGGTAGGTTCATTCCCATTCTTCTGAGGACCCTCCAAGCTGTTTTCCATAGTGGATGCACTAATTTTCAATCCCACCAACAATGTATTAGGGTTCCTACTCCACATCTTTCCCAGCATTTATTATTGTTTGTGTTTTTAATGATTGCCATTTTAATTGGAGTTAGGTGAAATCTCAGGGTAGTTTTGATTTGCATCTCTCTGATTGCTAATGATGTTGAACATTTTTTCATATATTTATTGGCCATTTCACAAAGAACTCAAGAAACCTAACACCAAGAAAACAAATAGTTTAATCAAAAAATGGGCAAGTGAACTAAATGAATACTTCACAAAAGAAGAAATATAAATGTCTTTTTTTTAAATTAAGGGAAACTTGAGAACTACATTTAAGAAATAATATATACATGATGCTTACTAAGCTCAAATGCTATGCATGTATTAGTTTATATAATCCTCAAAATAACTCTATGAACTAGATCATCCACATTCCCATTTTACAGGTAGAGAATTTGGGGAATAAAGAAAGATTCAGAAACTTGCCCCTAAGTAGTATGTAGATGGGATTCTAACCTAAGCCATGAGGATCCAGTCTGCTTTTTACCAGTAGAGTGACCTGCTTCTCAACTGTTTTCTTTTGACTTCCTTAGGTCTCTTCATTTCAGTTATTCAATAAACATTTATCAAATACCTAACATCGGTCAGGCACTAGAGGGTAAAATCAGATATGATTTTGTCCTTATGGAACTTTATTAGCTTATTTCTACTAATATTGAATGTTCTGTGGAATGTTGATATTTTTCTTTCTCAATTAGATATTTAATGGAGGTCCAACTATATAAGAAGATGAGAAATTGATGTTTGAAAAGCTGTTGTAGGGTCATGGAACTTATATAAAGTTCTTTTTATTGAAGAAAAAAGGCTGTATAAATTTGGATGTAAAATTTTGCAAAAGGGGGCACAAGGAACTGAGATTACAGGCAATGGGAGTTTAAATGGAGGAGGCTGGAACAAGCAGGAAGTGTGTGAGTATATGTGGGTTCATGTGCATGAGTTCATGTGTGGTGTTAGGACAGGGGCTAACATGGAAGAAAGAGAAATTCAAGTGATAGTTACAAAAATGCCAGTGTTGTCAATTTGAAAAGAGGAGAGGCTTATGATAGGAAAGGGGCTAGATGGTAGTCTGTAATTCAGGGAGTTAAAAAGCAGAAAGGAAAACAACTTTTAATAGCTATGGACAAAGGACCACATAATACTTTCAAAGTTATAAAAATCCTTATGTAAGCAATTTCATATACAGAGAAATGGTGACAAGAAAGAAAAAAATCTGGGAAACATTTATATTAAAATATTCTTTAAATAACCTAAGCATCAGTCCTTAGTGATTTTTCACTTCTATCTTCTGGTTTTGCATGTCCTAGCCACCCTAACTGCTTCCTTCACAACTCCTTCTCCTCAACCCCCTGAGTGGAGTTAGTTTCTTTGGAGGAAGTTATACTGTCAAGATGGGCCAGTATAGCATGCTGCAGGATGTTTGTGGAGACCATCATCCCTACATGAAGTTTGGTGGATCTAGACTGCCTAAGTACAAACAAAGATTTGACATATATACATCATTGCTCCCTTTACATAAACAGGAATAGATGGATTATTAAAGGGAAAGGAAAGATATTTTATCCTGATGATATTACTATTGATGTTAAAATAATATGCTGTTGAATTTTACATTTCATTATTAAGACAGAGAATTTCAAAGTCACTATTGGTGATTTCAAATATGGTATATTACCAATTCCAATAGAAGATGAGATAAAATAGCTTATCTTGAAAATCAGTTCATATATCATTTGTTTTAAACTGTTTGATCAGAAATCTACCTTATATTTTTGGAATCCTATTTGAGGCTTCAGAGCTAGGCAAGTTTGATTAAAGAAGCTTTTGTAGATGTCAGTTATACATTTATTTACTTTAGTATTATATCAGTTCACTGCACCCATTTGCTTTTAAAAGAAGATTAAAATTTCCTTAAGTTCAAAAAAATAAAGTGGGTAGTCAATATACAATTTATTCTTACTTGTAATATTAGAGATTTCAAAATAAAAAATAAAAAGTTCTGTGGATATAGCATGAAGGTAGAATGCCCCTGGGTTCAATCCCCAGTACCACAAATAAACAAACAAAAAAAGGTGAAATTAAAGTAAAAAAGGAAAAAATCAAAAAAGGAAACATCAGAATAACATGGAAATATAAGACTTTAAGCAGAAGTAGGCCACAGTTACTATTCAAAGTAGGAATCAACAAACTATGACTCGGGGCAAATGTGTCTCGCAGTCTGTTTTCATAAGTTCTATTGGAACACAAGCCTGCACATTCATCTGTGCATTGTCAGTGGCTACTCTGAACTACAACATCAGAGCTGAGGAGTTGCCAGAGACATGGGACTGCTGGAAAAGCTGAACTTTTTATTATCCCTGTCCTTTACAGAAAATGTTTGCCAATCCTTTATTTAAAGGTAACATGTAATTTAATTGTTATTATCCACATACAAAAAATTACTATTATAAACATTAAAACAACAACTGGGAATAAAATTAATTTCAAACAAATTGGAATAGGTGTGGAGGGATTTGTGTTTCTTGGAGTGATGGATTGGAAATACAACAACCACCCTAAAAAATAGACAATTTAGAAAAAATAAATATAGATGAAATGCAAAGCATCTTCTTAAATAGATCATGCAGTTGACAAGCATTATGGAAACACCAGATCAAGAACAGGAAGAGGGAAAGAACTGAAAGAAGTATGTCTTAGTCAAACTCTGAATATGGGAGGCAGCTAGGTTGTAAACTGGGATTTTGGTGAAATTTTAAGCATAGATTGAAGTTCAGTTCTTGTCAAAGAGAAATATTACTACTCTGGCCCAGATCCCTAAAAGGGGTCTCTCTGGAATAGGAAACATAAATCAAACTCTGAGTGGTCACCTAAATTGTCCCCAAAATCTCAAGTCTTGGTCTCAGATGAACACAACTCTTATGTGTACAAAGAAATGGAATTTCTCTCTGAAGGAATATATCATTTTTCTGGGTCTCAAATTATTTCTCAAAGTAAATTTTAAATTCATATTCAGCAACAAGGGATGCAATGATTGTAGACAACAAGGGATGCCATGAGTTTACATGATTCCATGACAACATCAACTATAATCAGCAGAAACAATGCAGTAGAAATAAACTGCTGGACTCCAAATATTAGAAATAAAAATTAAATATTCTGTGTTAGAGAAGGTTAAGGCTAAACTTTAAAATTTCAGCAAAATCTGAAAACTACAAAATGTGATGTGATGTGATAAATATGCAGGAAAGTCAACTTGAAATTATAATAACCAAATATTAACTTGATATTGTGAACTCAAAGTATGGACTTAGAAATCACTGATATAAGTTTGGTATATTCTGAACTACAGACTAGGTTTTAGAAATTTTCCAGAGTGAAAAACAGGTAAATAAAAATATGGAAAATTTAGAAAATAGAAGACCTGATAAGAAGATTTAGCATGTTTGAGACCCATTCAAAGAAGAAGATCTGCAACTTTGTGAGACCTGGTTTCAAAATAAAGTATGAAAATTAGGGCCGGGGATGTAGCTTGGAGGTAGAAAGCCCCTGGATTCAATCCCTGCTACTGCAAAAAAAACCCCAAAAAACAAAACAAAACAAAAACCCCAAAAACCAAAAACCAAAAAACAAAGAAGAGAAAGAAAACTCTGCAGAGATCTTTTTTTTTTTTTTGGTGTGGTACTGGGGATTGAACTCAGGGGCATTCTACCTCTGGGCTACACCCCCAGCCCTATTTTTTATTTTTTGAAACAGGTTCTCACTAAGTTGTGGAGGGCCTCACTAAGTCTTGTCTCAGCCTCCCAAGAACTGGGATCACAACTGTGCGCCTCCACGCCCAGCTTGCAGAGATCATTTTGAAGTGAAAGTGGGTGAAAAACAATGAATCCCATTCATATGGTACTCAAGGATCCCAAGAAGCCATGAGGAAGACAAATAATTTATTAAATAACTAAACTTAGACAATAATGGTGAAATTGGAGAAAAATTAACAGTATATAATAGGCTAAACTTACCACACATAGTCTTATAATGTAATCTTGTTCAGCTTATGATAATGCAGTGGTATAGGTATAATTATAAGAAGTGATAATAATATATTAAGAGAAAAGCATCCATATACAAGGGCAACAATACTTTTTAAGTGTGTATGGGTACATGGAGGAATGTCTTGAATATACAATAAGATGTTCAAAGTAGTCATATATAAATGGTGGAAATTTGAGAGCTAAAAACTCTATTTACATATATTTTATAAATTATAATTACCAAATTATCAGTGTAATTTAAAAATCAAGGTCAAAACAGATACTTTGATACTGTGATGGTGGGATTATTTCTTGTAACAAATTCTGTTGGGAAATTTGATTAGATGTATCAAACATTGTACAAATCATGCCCATTGATCTGATGATTTATTACCTAATTATTTATCCTAAGAAAATAGAAATGTACTGAAAGATGTATGCAATACATATGGATGCTTGGTATGCAAATACTACTTCTCAGGGCCCCCTTCAGGCCTCAGTTTTTATGGTACTTCCTTAGCCTTACTTTCCCTCAAGACCCAAAAGTGGTTTATATTCCCACTCTGAGCTATGTTTTGAAACATAGCTTAGATTTTTTTTAAAAAATTGGTCATCTGTTGTTTAAATTTCTTTTTATACTTTGTTGTTTCCTTCCTCTTGTTTTCTGTCAACTTTTAAAATTCTTTGACTACCTTCTCAAGTTAACTTTGTTTACATATTTTTCTTTTTCTTTTAAGAATGAAATAATGAATTAGAGTTGATAAATTTTGCTTTGGATAGAATTTTTTATTTAATCAGTTTTTACTTTTGTGTTCTCTTTTCTGTTATTTTATTAGTTCTAGTTGTAGCTATTTTTAAGTATGAGCCTTTCTGCTTATACAACAATAGGTTAATGGTAGAAAAAAAGAAGAAATTTGAGGAAAGAAAAATAAGAAAAAAAATCATTGGTAATCCTCTTCCTTCTCTCTTTCTCTCTCTCTCTCTCTCTCACATACACACACACACACACACACACACACACACACACACGCACACACACACAGAATATTTTTACTTAAAATTGGGCTAATATTATATCTAGAGTTTTATAACCTGTTGTTTTCCATGCTAGATTAAAATTTTTTTAGATCTCATAACTATTTTTTGGTGAAAAATGCATTTTCATAGTAGAAAAACAAAGGCTATAAAAGGGTTTCTGAACCAGGCCTCTTTTGACTACTGCAAAATATGCCAATAGCTCGAAAGACAAATTTTGTAAAAGAGAGTTTATTCACAAGGCAGCCAAGTGTGAGAGACAGAAGACCCATGTCTCAAATCCACCTGAGGATAGAGATTAAGGGTATTTATAGGATAAAGAAGCATGGTGATTTAAGGTGGGGAGAGGTGATTCCCAGTGAAGTTATCAGTGGCCTGTGCAAGTGTAATTAATCTTCATAGTTCTTTATAGGACCCTTGTTCAGAAAATGGCCACATTAGCATGGTCTGATGCTCAGATGTCACCTGTTGGACACTTGTAAAGGCCCAAGTGAAGAGTTGGTGGTTTCAACACAAGCGGCCTTCAAGTTCCTGAAAAGTAAACTAACTAGGCAACTGTTATCAGAACCGACACATCAGAAGTGTCATGTTCAGCATAGCTAATGGGAGACTAACAATAAGCTGCGTGACCTCCAAAATTAGTGATTTTGGTTTTTATTGGTGCATTGTAATTATACATCATAGTGAGGTTCAGAGTGACAGAAACATACATGCACACAGCACTTTTCTGTTTCCCTCTGGGCCTCACCCCACACCCTTCCCCTCCCCATACATAATATTAACATTGATATTGAAAATGTAATATGTGAATGAAGAGGACTTCAGGTAAATGAGGGGGGATACTAGTAGAATAGTGGAAGGGGATTTGGGGAAGTGAAAGGGGAGATCTGATGATGGAAACAGTTCAATTAGTGATTTTTAAAGTCAACTAAAAGCAAATTACTAAAGCAAGTGAAGCTAGAGGGTTTGTTTAGATTCCCCTTTCTGTTTCAAAATAACAAATAAATGAATGTAAACTCTGGCCAGAATTCTCCATTTGTCTTAAGGACAGGCAATTACTGTTACCAATTTGCAGTCCATTTTTGCAGAAGCATTCTTTGTTATTTATTTATTTTTTATTTTTTATTTTTTAAGTATTATGCTCAATTTATATTAAAATTAATAAGAGGTGTTAAAATGGAAAGAGAAAGTAGAACAGGTATCAGGAAGAGTACATGGAAATTGACATATATAATCCCCAGTTATCCTTTATTATATTCCACAAAAGTGAACTAATTTAATTTTTATTGAATAGAAATATTTACTGTATTCAATCACCAATCACATATTTTAACCATTCAAATCACCATCGTGGATTAAATATCAAAAGAAGCTGAGACAGGAGGATCATAGGTTTAAGGCCAGTCTCAGTAATTGAGAACCTGTTTCAAAATAAAATATTACTGGGAGTGTACCACAGAGGCAGAATGCCTGTAGGTTCAATCCTCAGTCAAAAGAAAAAAAAAAAAGAAAGAGAGAAAATGAAGAAGACGATGACAACAAAGATGAAGAAGAAGAATGAGGATACCAAATCCAAATGAGTCACAGGCACATGGAAGCTGCAGCGGCAAAGTTGCATGTCACCTCCATCCAGGTTTGGGATCAGGATTTGGTGGTCTCTGTTAGGAATACCTTCAATCTGTGCCTTCCTCACAGATTCTTAGCAGAGGTACTCTATTACAAAGCTAGCCTGCTGTTTTCTGTTTGGTCAGAATATCTGATCTGTTTCTCCTGCCACTTGTGTCCATGTTTGTGAGCCATTGTTTTTCTAAATCTAATTCGGTTCATTTTAAAGCTGGTGAGATTCCACCTAGATTCTGGAAAAGGATGGTTGATCTTTGTTTTTAATTTTCATTTCATTTTGTATCTTTTTCTGTCCCCCCTCCATAGGTAGTTGTCATAGTCTTTTTTTATGCTTTTATTGGTGCATTGTAGTCTCACATCATAATGTAGTTTAAAGTGATAGTGACATATATGCACACGCACTTGGTGAGTTGTCATAATCTATTCTGTGCTACCATAATAGAATACCTGAGACTAGGTAATTTATAAAAACAAGATTTATTTCTTACAGTTCTGGAAACTGATAAGTCCAAGTTTGAGGGTCCCACAGCTGGGCATGCTTCATTGGCCCATATGTAAGAAGAGAAAGGGCAGATTAGTGCCAGAAAGCAGAAGGAGGCCGGACTCGGACTCACATTTATAACAAACCTACTCTTACAATATGGATGTGCATCCATTCCTGAGGTCAAAGCCTTCATGACCTAATCACCTCTTGGTGATTCTACCTTTCTGCGCAGTTGTTTTGGGGATTAAATTTTCAACACATGAATTTGGGAGTCTGATTCAAAGCATAATAGCATTTTAGTGATAAATTTTGAGAGCCTGAAGTAAGCACTTTCATCAAAATTCCACTGGCCAGGAGAGTTTTATATTTTTCTCCTCCTTTTATTTGTTGTTCCTGTTTGGGGGATTTAAAAAAATATTAAATAATATTTCCTTTCACTTTAACTCATTTTTTAGAAAGAGATGAGCTATAAGTCAATCTGTATATAAATAATATTTTGTAATTGTGTTATAAAGGAATAACTCTCACAAATGTACATCATTAAGAACCTGCAGCCAGGTATGGTGGTGCATGCCTTGGAGGCTGAGATGGGAGGATCGCAGGTTCAAGCCCAGTCTCAGCAACTTAGCAAGACCCTCAGCAATTTACAAAGACCTTGTTTCAAAGATTTAAAAAAGGGCTGGGTATGTAGGTTGGAAGTAGAATACCCCTAGGTTCAATCCCCAGTATCCCCCAACCAAAAAAAAAAAAACCCTTGGGAAAAATTAGCCATGGTACAAATGCTGTATCAAATGTTAGTAATTTTATTCACTTGGAAAGATATTTATGACATTTTTCTCAGTAAGAAAAAGAAGTCACATAGTAATGTCATACTGACATGACTTTAATACAGAATTATTTATGTCAACCTATATATGCCCCTATCTACATATGTTCAATCTAGCTATCCCCAAATCTATATATTCCCCTTCTATCTGTGCCTATATGTATATATGCACAGGAAGAGGTCTGGAAAGGAGTTTGTCAAATCGTGACAATCTGTGGGTGGTGCATCTTGTTTGAATTTTATAATCTTTCATTTATACTTCTATTGGTTTTTGAATTTTTTATATATACATGTATAATTTTATCAAAATGTTTAATGTTCCTAAAAGACATTTGATAATTTTTTTCTTTAAATAATTATTATGACCATAATGCCAAAGTTTAAAACTCAGATAACTTTTAACATGCAATTAACATTTTTTTCAAACTTTATCAAGATTTACCTCTAAGACTTACATAGGGAAATACATCAGTAATTTGAATATTATTCAATAAGTTATAATTTTTGTTAGATATGTAGAAAATGCCCAGCTGGGCGTGGTGGCACATGCTTATAATCCCAGTACTTTGGGAGGTGGAGACCGGAGGATCCCGGTTCACAGCCAGCCTCAGCTCTCTCTCTCTCTCTCCCTCCCTCTCTCTCTCTCTCTCTTTCTACTTAGTGAGGCCCTCTGCAACTTCGTGAGACCCAGTTTCAAAATAAAGTATAAAAATAGGGCCAGGGGTGTAGCACGGAGGTAGAACACCCCTGGGTTCAATCCCTGGTACCACACACACAAAAAAAAAGATATGTAGAAAATGCCCAAAAGATTGAAGCCAATATATTGGTGCCCTGTATTTATACATCATAGTGAGGTCCAGAGAATATGCACACAGGTGCTTGTGTGTTTCCTTTCAGGTCCCACCCTACTACTACTACCCCCCTCCCTGTGCATAAGAGTGATATGGGTAGTGATACCTTCATACATGGGCATAGTATAATTTGAACTGTGTCTTTCATCATTTCTTCATTTTTTTCCTCCCTACCTTCTTCAACCTGTCTCCTTCAACTATTCTACTGGCCATTCTCTTCAATTATCTAAATTTCCTTTTGTTTCCTCTTTCTCTCTTGCTTTCACATGAGAGAAAACATTTTTACCCTTGATTTTCTAAGACTGGCTGATCTCACTTAGCATAATATTCTCAAGTTCCATCCATTTTCCTTCAAATGACATAATTTTGTTCTTTATGGATGAGTAAAATTCTGTTGTGTATGTATACCACATTTTCATTATCCATTCATCTGTTGACAGACATCTAGGTTGATTCTATAATTTAGCTATTGAGAATTGTGCTGCTATAAACATAGGTATGCCTTTAATTCTTTTGGATAGATACCAAAGAGTGTTATGGCTAGGTCATATGGTGGTTCCATTCCCAGTCTTTTGAGGGATCTTCATACTGATCTTCATAGTGGTTGTACTAATTTGCAGTCCCACCACTGTGTTTAAGAATTCCTATTTTCCCACATCCTCACCAGCATTTATTATTGTTTATGTTTTTGATGATTGCCATTCTAATGAGTAACATGAAATCTCAGAGTAGTTTTGATTTGTATTTTCTTGACTGCTAATGATGTTGAACAATTTTTCATCTATTTAATTGGTCATTTTATTTCTTCTTTTGAGAAGTATCTATTCAGATCAATTGCCAATTTTTGATGGGGTTATTTGTTTTCCTAGTGTTAAGTTTCTTAATTTCATTATACAGTCTAGATATTAGTTATCTATCAGAGGAGTAATTGGCAAAGATTTTTTTCCCATTCTGTAGACTTTCTCTTCAGATTCTTGACCATTTCCTTTGCTGCACGGGAACTTTTTAATTTGATGCCATCCCATTTATTGATTCTCAGTTTTATGTCCTGAGTTTTGGGGGTCTTATTGAGGAAGTCTCTAACAGTGCCTATATGTTAGAGAGTTGGTGCTATGTTTTCTCCTAGTAATTGCAAAGTTTCTGGTCTAATCCATCTTGAGTTGACTCTTATACAGGGTGAGAGATTAGGGTCTAATTTCATTCTTCTACATATGGATATCAAGTTTTCCCAGTACCACTTGTTGAAAGGCTGCCTTTTCTCCAGCATATGTTTTGGGTTCCTTTGTTGCAAATCAACTAGTTGTGTAAGGATTTATTTCTGTATCTTCTATTCTCTCCCATTGGTTTATGTATCTGTTTTTATGATAATACTGTGTTGCTTTTGTTACTATAGCTCTCTCAAATTATACTACAGAACTATAGTAACACTTTCCTTTATAATTACATGTTATCTTCAAATACTATTAAATAAAGCCTCTGCATTAAAATATAAAAGCGTTACAATTTGTTCATAGTGCACATATTTTTCTCTGCAGTTCCCAAAACAGGAAAGTCATGAGGCTTCCGTGCAGAAGCTGAATATTAAATATTCAGGCTCAGTTTACCAGGATTTTTATTATACTACATGAACTCTTCTGTAGTGATGAGCTACTTATAACATCAAAGCACAGGAGATATTATTTCTTCCTCCCCATAGCCCATGACCTAAAAGCTTTTCTTTTTATCTTTATATGAAAGAAAAACATACTTTTCAAAAAGGCCTTGGCAAATCGTGGACATTGTGTGCATCATGTAAAATAGCCTCTGAATGTAGTTTTTATTTTTTGCCTTTGTCCAAGTTTTTTTTTATCAGTATTGTACTTTTCATTATTTTTTAAAGAACAAGAGGAGGGAATTTTGTTATAACCCATTTGTAAGAAGGAAAACACCTTATAACTAGACATGCACTTTTCAGACCAAAATACAGATCAGGCCTTTCTTTTATAGTCTTTAAGAAAATAAGGGAAGTATATTTTATCAAATTTCAGGGAAAGTTTTAGGAATATAAACTTTGCACAGATATTTCTAAAAATTAGTGTTATAACCAAATAGGATGCTTGTAATAGAGCTGGAAGCCCTTGAATGGTGAGAGGAAGTGCCAGGGTACCTGCCTCCCTTTCATGCTGTCAAATTAATTGTTGGGAGCAAAACAAAGGTGGATATGATTCACAATGGGAACACAGGAAAAAGGGACTTTCTAAAGATGCTACCCAAATGTTACCATTCATCTGACCTTAATTGTACCTCACAGTATTACATATGTAGGGACTTAGTTTCATTATATTATTCCTGCTTATATATTTTAATATATATGTATATATACAGGAATATATATATATATATATATATATATAACAGGTATATATATAAACAGGAATAATATAATTAATAATAATATATAATAATATAATGTATCTGTTACATATTATATTGTTTGCAAGATAGTTTTATATGGTTGAGTGAAAAAATGCTAGTATTCCATTTTAGACTATGTGAATACATCTGATTTGTTTGGTTAAACATTTCTGCTCTAATATTTATTCTGTTGGTCTAGAATCATTAGAAATAGAGTGAAAGAAATTAAGGGAAGATATATTTTTGGTGATTAGAGAAGATTAAGGGAAGTAAATTTGATTCTTGGAATTATACTCTTTTGTTTATTAAGTAAAGTATTAAATGTCGATTAGAGAGGTGAGTGATATGCTCTGGGATGTTTCCAAATATGGTGGATTGTTTGGGCAGGAGTTCATCACCATGTTAGAGTCAGAAGGGTGAGAAGCTAGTGCCACAGAGTGGTGCACTAAGGTTTTATTATTCATTAAGTAAGGCATTCAGATTATTGGACTAGGCCATGCAGGATTTTCTTCCAGGCAAGTAGAGGAATACATTTTCTTGTTCTCTCCTTGACTCTCCAATGTTCAATTAATCTTCATTCTTATACTTATCAATTTAAAAATATTCATATGATCACCCACCATGTGCCAGACGCTATGTTATGTATATTTAAAAAGGAGAGTAAGATTCCTGCTATTGAATAGCTTAAAATCTTTTGGAGGAGACTATCCTAGAATCAGTTGCAAAACAGTGAATCAAATAGGAAATGCAGTGAGGGTACAATAAATCAAATAGAGAATGCTTTGAGAAGAGGGCACACACATTACTTTCCTGGAGGAGTCAGGGTGGTTTCTCATAGAAGCAGAAATTTGGAATTTAACAGAAAGATAAGTTGGACAAAGCCATCACAAACAGTGTGGGTTTAAAGGCAGTAAGGTATTCAGTTCACACAGAAAAGTGCACATGGAAAAAGGGTAGGGGATGAGATTATTCAGCTGGGCATGGCTTCCTCTATGGAAAGTTTTGGAGTTGGAATTTTATATTATAGCTAAAACTTGAATATATTCAAGTTATAGTCAAGCTATAACTTTAAAAATTGGAAGCATGAATAATAATCAGATTTGCAGTTTTGAATGACTAACTGGATAGCATTGTATTGACTTGGCGGTTTTATGATTGGAAATAAGAACATCAGTAAGGCAGTGCTTTGGAAGTATAGCTGAATACTTATGACCTACTTCCTCTAACCTGCTGACCAGGATCATTATCATCCATCCATAGACTCCTGGTAAATATTAGATAGATACATATTTTAGTAAAAGAGGGCAATTGAAAAAAAAACAATATACTCATTCAGATGATGTTTTATTGTGCTCTTTCATGAAAGTCTTATATGAGACCAAATTTTGAGTTAATTTCTAAATATGAAGAAGTCTCTAGTCTCTTTTGTATGCAAAGATGTTTTAATCTTGATTGAAATATATGTAAATGCACCAACATAATTCACAGCATAATGTTTCAAGTGCTGGAGAAGAAATTCAAACAACCTACTCGTATAAGAAACAAATATGAATCTCCCAGCTAGAAAACAGAATGACAATTACATCTTGAAGGAGAAGGTGACAATTACATCTTAAAGGATGGTAATGGCTTCAAAATATATTTGACTCTATGGAAAAGAATAAGCAAAGATACTGAGAAATTTGGTAACCGAGTCATCGGCAGCGTGGATGACCTCAAGTGTAGATGAGAATGTTTTGATGCAGAACTTGAGAGTCACCCTGGGCATTTTTCATGAATCTTTGGTAAATGGGTCACCAAAGATTACAGATTTTTTTTTATATATAGACAATGTAGAACCACTGGAAATTTTTAAGGGGAGGGTTGATTAGTTCAAAGTTACAGATTAGAATTTTGACAGTAACATGGGAGGAAATTGTATGTAGGAGATATTAGAGGCAAGAGAATGTTAGACTGTTGCAGGAATCTCAGCAATAAAAAATGAAATGCTACACATAAATTTCCCTGACAGAAAATGAAATGCCAGCTGTTAGATTATAGCCATGCACCACATCACAATGTTTTGGTCACCAACAGATCACACATACAACAGTGGTCCCATAAGATTATGTTACCTGGTGACATTGTAGCCATCTTAGTGTATGCAACTACATTCTGATGTTTGCACAATGATAAAATCACCTAATAACACATTTGTCAGAACATGTCCCACCATTAAGTGACAGTTGGCTGTAATAGAAAGGTCTGGTATAACCAATATAAATGTCTCATTCAGGTGCTGTTCCTACTGCAGAGAGTGGACATTAAATCCATCCGTGCATGGATCCCTGACAATAATTTGCTCAGAGTTTTACTTTCAACCAAGTTTCACTGTATCAATTTTTTAAAAAAACTTATTATGTCAAATGAATATTTTACTCAGTGATCTAATTAGCTTAGGGTATAGATAGTGAAACCTAAGTTCGTTAAGCTTATAGCGCCTGACAGGACAAACTATTTTTCTTATAAAGAGTTTTCATGATGATTTTTGCTAAAACAGGCGTGACTGCACCTGTTTTATCAGTCAGTGCTGTGTCATATGGTGGAAAGGAGACTAAATCCAGTGGCTCACCAAGGCCTCTGCCATGGGCATGCTTGTGGTGGTTTTGCTAAAATGGTTGGGGGGGGGCTCAGACCCTATATGGTCTCAGTTTGTTCATATTCAAAATGAAAGGTTTGAATTAAACATTAATAAGCCCAGTTTGAACCCTTAAAGCCTTGCAAATCTGTGTATATCCAGTAAAACAAAGCAAAAGCAAAGCTAAAAATCATTTAAGATCACAAGCAAACAACTCGCCTAATCATTTTGACTTTCCACAGTGTTTGAAAAAATTGATTAAGCCTGAGTTGTTGACCCCTTTGATACCCAAAACCACTTTTTAAACACATGTATGTATATATGGAGAGTATATTATATATTAAATACACATACTCAATATTCTAAATTCTTTGATTTCTCTATTATCTGTTCACAATCTTAGAGTCTTAGAGCAGGTTGTTATGAGTCATGAGTTGGGAGAGGTGACTAGGAAAGAATATGTAAAAAAGTGAGAAGATAGGATGTTATTAATATTGCTACTCTGAGAAAGCAGAACCAAATTTAGATTTTGAGGTCTTAGGAGACCCTCTTCTAGCAGCAAAGCTTTTGAACGTAGGCTTTGAGTGTGAATGATACTTGCTAGGAGATTGTACCTCCTTCCTGCTAACTGATTATTATAGTATTATGGTGGAATATCACTTGTGTTTATTTAGGGTTTTACTGAGTAGTTTTATTGAGCACAGTATAGGACCCCTCCCCCAGAACACACACACACTTTCCTACTGTCCTGCTGTGTCTAAATATGTATTAAGGACATTAGAAAAGACATTTCATATGCCGTGTGCCTTGAGATTGTCTTCACAAAGAAAATATGGAATATAAAGAAACATCAATGGAAAAATATAAACCAGTTATAAAACTAAGAAACTTAGTAGTTTACTAGAAGGGATGGAGTCTGTTTCCATTCATTCATAGTGACATGAACATGGTCAGGAGGGTTATTTGTAGATATGTAGGACAAAAGGATCCTTATGTTCTGAAAGCCTAGAAGCTATTTTCTTGGTTGTGCTATATTTTTCAAATTCATATTTGCTTGAGCATTGCAAATATTAGTAGAATCTGATTTTGTTAACAAAGTTTACTCTAATTGCCAGAAATTCAGAAATTCAGGTTATGCTATGCTACTTACTAGTCTTCTTATGTGGTGGAATCAATGTAAAAAACAATTTTATGTGTATCATGGAGTATTTTAATAGGTCTTTATTGAGACCTATTATGAAATATAGAAGTCAGTTCAGTTATTTTGGACTGAAATTACTTTTCAAGACATTGAACAGAAGCTGGGCGTTGAGGTGCATGCTTGTAATCCTACTACTTGGGAGGGAGAAACTGGAGGATCCGGGTTCGTGGCCATTCCTTAGCTATTTAGTGAGGCCCTCTGCAACTTCGTGAGACCCGGTCTCAAAATAAAGTATAAAAAATAGGGATGGGAGTGTAGCTTGGAGGTAGAAAGCCCCTGGGTTCCATCCCCGGTATGGCCAAAAAAAAAAAAGGATTGGGGAAGTAACTCAGTGGTAGAGCACTTGACTAGTATTAAGAAGGCACTGGGTTCAATCCCCAGTACTGCAAAAAGACATTGAACAACTTGTCTTTGCTAAGGGTTAATGTTAAATATGTGATTCTCATTGATAAGTAAAACCATTCAAAAGAAAGTTATAACATTTTATTTCATTAAAAATAGGTCCCTATTTTGTTTTTCTCATTTTTCCATACAAAATTTTTGTACATTTTTAATTTTTGTGAATCTTGTATTTTCTATGTATATGGTCACCAAAAGTAAACTCTATAAATTATCTAATATTGTCTTAGCTTTTTAGAATTGAAAAGATTTTAAGGAAATGTACAATAAACTTGATTAGTAAAAAATTACTTTTTAGATTTTAACAAAACCAATGATTTGATTATGTGATTATGAGTCGTCCTAGTTTCTTTTTTTTTTTTTGTGGTACCGGGGATTGAACCCAGGGGTGTTCTACCTCTACACTACACCCCCAGCCCTATTTTTTCATACTTTAATTTGAAACTGGGTCTCACAAAGTTGTGGAGGGCCTCACTAGGTAGAGAGAGAAAGAGACAGGGAGAGAGAGAGAGAGAGAGCTGAGGCTGGCCGCGAACCTGGATCCTCTGGTCTCCGCCACCCAAAGTACTGGGATTACAAGCGTGCGCCACCACGCCCGGCTGTCCTAGTTTCTATATGTGAAAAGAAGTGCAGCAATATCGTACAGTTGTTTCATTAGTAAGTACATTTTAGTTTCATTAGTTTGTATATATGGTAAGATTCTCAACTGTATACTTTGAATATCTTAATCTTTCATGAATGGAGTTTGTCTTATGAAGGACATGTGTTTCCTGAAACAGAGTTCAAAGGATTAATTACTTTGTGTTCCTACAATGACACATGGTGCATTTCTTTCTGTACAAATTTTAATCAATATATTAATCAAATCTCGCGATTGTGAGCAACATTTTAGGAATTATTGCCTTGGCTAAATTTTAATTTATGCAGTAAAGTTTTAAACGTATGCTCTTTTGAATCAAAGTACAAGTGTGAGTAAATTATGTATGGTGACTTCTTGTTGCTTAAAGCTTCTTGCAAAAGAATATTTTTATTTGCATCCTGCTAATATGCCAATGTTGACTCCTGTTTGCCACAAGTAAAATGGATGGAACATCAGACAGTTCATTATAGAGACAAGTAAGTTCCATTCCCAAAGTTGGTTGACAGAACAAGTCATGGTGCATATTGTAATTTTAGTGCTACTGTGCATCTTCAAGCTGTCTGTGGCAAAACGCTTACTAAGCACTGCAGTGGGGCTGTCAGTATGCTTCATGGGATGGTAATTAAATAAAGGCAGTGCTATGGTTTTTGTGGAGCTAAGCCAATATCTGATGCATTCTAGAAAGCTCTTCTAGAGAGCTTTTACTTTGGACCTTAAGTTTTGGGAAAAGTACATTTCATATGTATTGAGTAATCTCTCAGTAAAAGCATGCTTTCCAGGGTATTCACTTAAAAGATCCACTCTGACAATGATGAGTCCATGTCCTGTCTACCTGGCAGAGAGTTCAGTTGTCAGCAGTGCTATCCTTTGAAATGCTTGTTTTCCCTCTCTGAAGTTGTATGGCCAATTACTATTTTTAAAATCCTTAACAAAAAGATTTGTATGTCAACAGAAAGACTTAAACTGGGACTACTAGAAAGAACTGTAAGCCAGGCATGGTGGGGCACACCTAGAATCCCAGTACTTGAGAGGCTGAGACAGTAGGATCCCAGGTTGGAGGATAGCCTGAGCAATGTAGTGAGACTCTCAGTAACCTAGCAAGACTCTGTTTCAAAAAAAAGATAATAAAGGGCTGGGGGTGTGGTACAGAGGTAGAATGCTCCTGGGTTCAGTCTCCAAAACCACACACACACACACACAGACACAAACACACACACACACACACACACACACACACACACACACACAGAATTGTAATTGTTTATTTAATTGATATAATTTCCTGCTTTTTCTCTGGAATTTGATACCCTAGTTTAAGAATGAATTGCATAAATACCTTAGTAGGAAATAAATAGTTTTTTCTCTTATATTTATTTATAGATGTTCATTTAGATAGTTATAAGCTGTGTTACTGGTAAAAGCATGAAGTTGACAAACTGTGGCCCAAGGGTCAAAGGTGAAATCCTGCCTACATTTGGTTTTGTAAGTAAAGTTTTATTGGAATACATCCCACTTATTTTACAGATTGTTGTAGCTGCTTTCCTGCTGTAATGGCAAAGTTGAATAGTTTTGACCGAGATTAGAAAGGCCCACAAAGTCTAAATTATTTACTATCTGTACCTTTATAGAAAAAAAAGTTGTTGACCACTTGAAGAGCACAAGGATTTGAAAATTTGTGAAGGAATATGTATGTTTTTTATTGTTTTTGTAGCATGTAATGAGAAAGAATAAAAATATTATTCCAGATGATTTTTATTTTCTTTTACAAAGTAAAGAATATTTGTATTTTTGCTTTCATTTTTTAAAAAAGTCTGAATAATATCTTCTAGTAGGAACTGGTGCTCAAGAGGCAAATTTATTTATACCCTTAGGTGGATAGTTAGTAAGAATGCATCTCTTCAAAGTAAAATATTTTCTGAAGCATGCTGTGAGATTGGCCTAGAAGGGAAACCGAGAATGGAGCTCAGGTGAGTGAGTGAAGTGGCTTCTAACCTTGCAACTCTGCCTGAAAACTGCATGAAGTAGGTTGGCCTGCAAGCCTTTACCAGCTTGTTCTTGGCAAGACTTCCAGATCTCTAGCTATATTATGGCTGTGGATTTATTCCCTATCACAGACCATTTCTCATAGCTGTCTCAAAAAATAGTCCATGGGACAATTTATATTTTTTATATCTGTCACATTTATTTTCTTTAAAAAAGTAAAAGAAACCTGTTAGGAAATAAAAAGTGTGTATATGCTGAGTTATTTTTAAAAATTTTTTTGTATCTTCATTTAGTCATGAAATAGCTGTGTGTATGTGTGTGTTCACATGCATGATTAAAGAAAGCTAATACGATTTTGAGGTAATGTACTATTTTCCAAAATATGGTTTTTCTGTAAGACATCTAGCAGAAAAATAATAGGCAATGATACAATTGTTGACATTAGTATTTTCAAAAATTGAAAAAAAATCATCACTCAGAGCCAGTTTGGCATTTTCCTATAAGATACCCTATTTAGGGCTCTGCATCTCAGCTATGCAGGCCTGTGAATTTGAATCCAACAGAGAAAATGTAGCTCTCATATAATTTTCTTCCGTTTATAAGAACCATAATCGTTCCAATGGGTTGCTGTAAGTCAGGGTCACTTAAATCATTTCTGAAGACAGCAGGCACTCTTCAGGGACATATAGGATGAGGAGGGCACCTGTTGTTCATTGCATCTCAATGTCTCCCATATCGGCTCAGGGTATTCAGATATCAGTCATAGAAATGGATATGAAAATGTTGCAACTTAGCATATGAGCTAAGCATAAAATAGAAAGGTTTTAAAAGGCTAAAATAACCAGGTTCAAAAAAATATCTAGATACTTTCCCAATGATAGTCCTGAGACAGGAGCTGGGTGAGATATAAAAATAGTTAAGTATTTACAAGGTAATCCAATTGGTCTGAAAGTATTACTCCCTTTGTTGTGAGTTAAGACCAAGAGTTTACATATTTCATTCATTATAATGTTAATTCACATCAAATTTTAAGAGGAAGTAACTTGTTATATGCCTGTTATTTATTGTCTCCAGATATAAGATTATGAATTCCAAGATAATGTGGAGGTTTGAAGATATAGAGCAAAAGCCAACGTTTGTGGCATTGGGACAAATAGAGGTTGCTGGCAATCTATTGAATATAAATGATTTTAATAAAGTGAAAATTTTATTTAAGCATCCTGATTCCCAAGTTACATTGAAAATGTGGGGGAGTTTGATATTTGTTTTGAAATTTGTTTGAAATTATCTTAATATTTTTTTTTTTTGCGGTACCAGGGATTGAACCCAGGGGCGTTCTACCTCCACGCTACACCCCCGGCCCTATTTTTTATACTTTATTTTGAAACCGGGTCTCACGAAGTTGCGGAGGGCCTCACTAAGGAGAGAGAGAGAGAGAGAGAGAGAGAGAGAGAGAGAAAGAGAGAGAGAGAGAGAGAGAGAGAGAGAGACAGGGAGAGAGCTGAGGCTGGCCATGAACCCGGATCCTTCGGTCTCCGCCTCCCAAAGTACTGGGATTACAAGCGTGCGCTACCACGCCCGGCCCTGAAGTATTCTTCCATAAATATTCATTGTTTAAGTGAACTTACAAGTGAAATAAATAATGGAATAGTGATAAGCATGTTTTTGTAAATATTCTTTCCTTATTTTGACAATTAAAAACTTATACTAACATTTATTACTTTATTACTCATGCTTTCTTTTGTTCCATTTTTATTGTCATCGCTTTTTTTAATTCCTTGATGAAAATTTCTTTTCTCCTCTCCTACTTAAATTTTTTATTATCAAATTTCTAATTCTGTCCCTATGAAACTTGACCGGAATTGTGGTCCTTACAATGATACAGGGCAGAGGGTCTCACACTGCAAGGAAAGCAGGCTGGGAGGGTCTCCAGCCACCTCTGTGAATATCATGCCACATTCTTCTTGGGCAATCTATCATTTCTTTATGTGACCAATCCAAAAGTTTTATCCTGGTATTTTTCTGATAACTCACAACTAATAACCATTCCTAGGGAAATCATGATCCTTTCCATGATGAAAGACTGGAGATATTTAGCTAGATTTACATGATTTAACCTTTCTGACCACATAAAAATCCAAAGTGGAGAGCCAAATCCAGCTCTTCTGACCTCTGTTCTATTTTCCCAATTCTTCTCACTGTTATATTGAGTTTGAAGGATTTGGGGGCTGACTAGGGGAAAAGTTATAGCATGAGGTGACAGTATACTGCACACAAGAAGTTTTACTCAGGTTGTGCTTTGTTGGGTTTGCATAGGGAGGGAAGTCGCTCAGAGCAGAACACCTTTCAAAGGGATGTTTGTGGTTGGGGAAGAGGAGGATGGGAGTGGGGGTTTGTGAGTCTAGATGACGTGGTTCAGTAGAGGGAAAGTCTCTGGGTCAGGAAGCTCTGAAGAGGAGTAGCAGCTTGAGGTCTTGTGTAGAGTCCAAGGGTTTATTTCATCAATGGTTAGCAAATGGTAGATAGAATTTTGCAGGGTATGTGAATCAGGCTGGCTCTAAATGGTTGACAACCTGCTTATTCAGACATTTGAAACAACAGAATGTGAAAATATATGGTTTTGTTGTTGGTGGGCTTTGAAACCGATGGTTTCAGCTTTCTGTGAAGAAGTAAACGACATGGGACCAATGTACAAAGGCTGTGTTTGGCTCACTTATATAAAAACTGGTTTAATGTGTGTATGTGTATGTGTGTTTTGTCGTTGTAACATACTCTGAATATATATATCTATATATTATATACATATGTGCTTGTACACAGTTGAACTTCTCTGTACTCTTCCCTAAATTGATTCTCCTCTTTGTTTTCTTCAGAATGGGCTGCCATGTATAGCTAGTATATGGTTCATGTGCTGAATATGTATCATTTAAAAACAATTTATAAAGCCAGGCGTGGTGGTGCTTGCCTGTAATCCCAGTACTTGGGAGGCTGAGACAGGAGGTTCACAGGTTTGAGGCCAGCCTTAGCAACTTAGGCTCTTAGCAACTTAGTGAGTCCCTGTTTCAAAATAAAAAATAAAATAGAGCTGTGGGTGTAGCTCAGAGGTAGAATGCCCCAGGTTCAATCCCTAGTACCACACACACAAAAACAAACAAAAAACATAAAACTTATAAAATTGGGGATGATTTAAAACTTTTTTATAAATGATGACATAATGTACGTAGTCTGCTTTCTGCTTGCACTTTTTGAATTGATTGAAATATATTCAGTAGATACATGTAGATCAAGTTTATTTGCTTTTATTGCTCAATAGTATTTCATTGTGTGACTATAACATAATTTTTAAATAATTTCATATCTATTTCCATTTAAATTGTTTCTAGTTTTTCATTTTTTCAAATGATGCTGTGGAGAATATTCCTGGACATGTTTTCTTATATAAATGTTACTACTTGGCTCTACCACTTAGATATTTTGGTATTAAACTGGCAAATAAATCTACAAAATCCCATGTGCACAGGTCTGGGGTTATATTGAAATTAGATATAATCCCTATTCCTAATAAATTTATACTATTAGCTTATAAAATTTTTGTACACTTACAAATAAGAATCTCTCTAATATCTGATAGCATTAATCTCACCTATAATTTTACTTCATTTGTTTATAACAAAGATGTATCTTTAATATCATTGCTTGATTATTTCCCCCAATATTTGGCTTTGGTAATCCCCCAACGTGCAAGGGCAGATGTGAATGTCCGAATTACTGTCTGTCTTTAGGATAACATTGTGTTTGAAAGCCTTTCACAATCTGTCAACTTACTCAGCTAATGATTTATTAAATACATCAGAGCAATTAGAAAAATGAGATTTTTAAAAAATGCTTTCCACCATAGCTCAAGTAATTTAAATCACTCTCCTAAGAGATGTATATTGGAAAAGTCGTAAGTGGCAGGCACAAGACATAGAAAGGATAATGATCAGTGTAAGCTGATAACTTCTAATGGGAAATATATACAGAGCTTTGCAATTGCATTCCAAATGGCTTGTTTTTCCAGCATTTACTGTATGCAACAAACACATAGAAAGTGGTTAGCTAAAACAGGTAGTTTGAAAATATTTTAACACTTTTATCTAAATGACTGTCAAATTTTTTTTGAAAATGAAAAATGCTAAGTATAATAAAAGTGTGTATTTATGCTCTCGGCAGCCAAATGTGCTTTTTAATGGAATTTAAATAAATGGAATTTTTATGACAAAAAAGCAACAGTAAAAGCAGTGATTATGTTTTTCATAGTTCATTTGCCTTCTTTGCCCTGCAGACCTTGTGTAGAGGAAAATGAGATCCTGAGTGAAGTCTACAATGTCATCGACTCTGAAGAAGGACTCAGAGACCCATTGGTGTTTAATGACCCTTACTGGCCTATGCAATGGGAACTGGTATGATCTTCAGAAATAGATGGTTCTTTGGCAATGTTAAGAAATATTATTTTTGTCATGTTTTAATGCAGTAGACAGACACTTTTATGCACTGCCTGCTTTTATCTATTGGTTTTGCAGAGAGAGAGAGAGAGAGAGAGAACATAAACTTTTGATGAAATATTACTGCTGGCTTATTAATTAGCCCTAATCCTTTTAATTTGATTATATCCTTAGGGTTTGATTTAGTCTATAAAAGACTCTAGTAAAAAACCTGAGACATTTAAGTTGGTGTGTGTAAACAGATTCATTACATAGGAATGTTGTTGCCATTCAGGCTTGAAGTTTTTGTTCTTGAATAACTCAGAGTATGTTCTATATTACATCAATAATGAGAGAACTCCTCTGTCTTTATAGGTTAAATAGACTTTAGAGCATTGCACAATGAACTTTTTTCATAATGCTTATTGTGTTGGATGCTTTAGGACCACAGTGCCCTGCCATTTGTATAAAATTGTGATATGAAAAGGTCTCAGAAGAGCACATGTCATTTTTTAGTGCATATAGTTAAAAAAAAACATTGACATAGATACTTCTGGAGATTTTTAAAGGAAATACTTGGAATGTGAAGATGACTTGGTGATAACATTGGAGAGAAACTGAAAACCTTGTTGCAGCCATACTCTGCTCTTCATAGTTCTATAGATGAGACTGCGTTGTAGAGGGTCCGATGTTGTAAAATGATAAAAAGGTGAATGCATTCCATCATTGTAAGTAAGGTGGAGTGGAGGCCGTGGTGGCAGAGCTTCTTTTCTGGTGATCATGGCAGTTATGGAGTCCACTGTCTGAGATGAGCTAAGCACCCAGTTGGAAGATGTCCAGTTCAATTTTCTTTCGTTTCAACTCATCTTTTAAAAACGAAACATGATTTAGAACACTCTAAGAAATGTATATGACTAAATTTGATACTTCAAACAAGCAAAAAACAAATGGAAAAAATTGAGGATTGTTTCAATTACCTAGAGGTGAAACGATCAGTAACAAATGAGTGGAATAGAGTCAATTAAGATCATGAAGTTCGAAGGGAAAGAGAGTGAGTTAAGAAAAAGGAGCGAGAGAGACATCTAGATAAGGAAGAAGGGCTTAAAATAAGGGGAAAAGTTATATTTTTTATCTGAAGAAAGTAAAACTTAAGTATTTCAAGATTATGTACATGGCATATCGTAATGAGTCACTTCACAAAGAATACTCCTTTGTTTTGACAGTACAATGTCAAGCCTGTGCATGGTGAGGCCAAGAATTTCAGGGGACGGCAAATGATACAGGAAAGATGAGAAGAACTGAGTAGCAGACAGTCAATAGAGTGACAGGGCTAGAAACAGAAAAAAGTCTTATAGACTGTTAAGCAGTAGATGCTCTGAAAAGCAGAGGACAGAGAATAGAAGATGAGAGGAAAGGTAGGAAGAAGAAGTAATAGAATGACTCTACCAGGACAGGAGTTGACACACTTTTTTCTGTGAAAATCCAGATAATAAATATTTTGGGCATTGTGGACCAGATATATGCCTGTCTCATATTCTTTTTGTTTGTTTCAGTTCTTCAAAAGTATAAAAAACATTCTTAGCTTTGAGCCATACAAAAACAGGTTACAGGCCAATTTCACTTGTAGGCCGTAGTTTACTGCCAGTAGTGGTGGTGGTGGTATGTGGTGGGGGAGGGGGGTTAGGGGAGGTGTTAGTGAGGAGACGGCCATTCAGATTTAGCTGTTTTGTGGACATTCAAGTGCTGTGCTGAATGATATATCACACTAGATCAACTCGGAGATGAATGGTCAAGGCAAGTCATATTCATATCACCCGTCTTCTGGATTGCTTCTGTTCTCAAGTATCAATCACCATTCTAGAGACATGTCTGCCAGTAGGGAGGAGATTCCTATCTGTACCAAGGAAAGCCATAATACAAATTTTCAAAGAAAGGTTTGCAGTTTAGGATTGATGTTCTTTCTAAAACATATTCATGCTGGGCGTGGTGGCACACGCTTGTAATCTCAGCTGGGAGGCTGAGACAGGAGAATCCCAGGTTCCTGGCCAGCCTCAGCTACTTAGTGAGGCCCTCTGCAACTTACTGAGATACTGTTTTAAAAATAAAGAATAAAAAACAGGGCTGGGGTTGTACCTTGGAGGTAGAATGCCCCTGGGTTCAATTCTCAGTACTACAAAATAAATGAATAAATAATATTCATAACAGCAGACCTAAGCTATGTTTTAGAATCTACCCTCTGATCAGAATACTGTTTATTTCAATGAAAGATTGAACAGGGCAGGTAAGTCGTGCTGCCTTAACAGGGAAATTTGAAACCTTATGTTGACTACCGTTTTTTAATCATTCCCTCAGCTACCAGTTTTTCCCTCCTTTCTTCACAACCAACTTCCCTGAAATGGTAGTCGATTTGATTTTCATGTTCGTACTTGTGCCCATCTAGTCCTTGACCAGTAACCTGTGGCAGTCTGGTTTTGTGATGTCCCCCTTTTATCTCTGCCCCCCCAGCACTTAACCTTTCAATGCAATACTTTTAGTTATTTTTACTTGAATCATCAAGTATGACCTTGTAATTATCCAGATAAAACCTTCAGTGGTTAAAATCAATTCTCTAATATAGGGTATTATTAAATCATACTATTCCTGTCTTCACTTTTCTTGTTTCTGTTCTGGTTGTTTTGGTCCTAGACACAATCTACAGATTGAATAGAGTGAAGCCCATAGAAATGCAAATGGTCACGATTCTTCTCTTGAATGTTCTTTGCTTGTACCCCCTTCACATTCTTTCTTGACTAATTCTTTTTCATATTCTAAAATTTGTTCAGGCATTATGTCCTAAGATAAAATCTTTTCACCTTCTAGATTGAATTGGGCCATGTTTACTTGTCTTCCATAATAGAGTGTGCCTACACTGCCTTTTGAATGCACAAACCAGGGAATGAATGAATGACTTGACTCTTGAAAAGTTGTGCATACTTTCTACTAGAGAATAATATGTTTAAGGATGAAACTATGTCTTATTCATCTCTATATTACAAATCCTGGTAAGATACCTAGCATTTTTTATACCAAATAAGATTTGTTTGATGAGCACATTTTGGAATGCATGTATGATTATAACTGCTTATTTTTCTTTCCCTATCCATTTTGGTCTAAAGTCAAATAATTTGTTTTGCATTTAGCTGTTACAACCCTATATTCTAATAAATATTGTTATCACTTAAAACTTAGTTCTTATCTCTTTACCAGTACTTTTAAGGATGAAAATAAAATAAAAAGATTCTGTAAGAATAGACTTCGAGAAGAGTGGCCTGAACAGGATGAGGCTTATTCTTTCACCTAAGTAGAAGCATTGCTGCAGGGGAATATGAAGTCTCAGGGTGTCCAGACTTGGGCTCCTGATACCTGCCACCTCTTGCACCTGGCTCACCACCTGTTCTGGTCGCCACCTGGTGGAAGGAAGAAGAAAAGAGCAGATGTGTATGGTGACCAGCACACCCACTCCCTGGCAGGCACAGTCAGTACACTATACATGCATGCCCTGCTCACATCTGGAGGTTCTCATCTTAGAGAAAGAGGAAATAATAGATTTGTGGAGACAATACTCTCTTCAAAGTACTAATTTAAAAAGCAAAATATTTTAAAATGACAAAAACCAGTTTAAACAAAATCTAAATAACTAAATGATCTCAATTTTCTAAGCTGTGTTTCAAATATAGCATCAACAAAAAAGAAATGCTGGCCTAAGAGAGGGAATTATGAAACTGCCAAATAAGTTCTAACATTCCAGAGAATTTTTTATGAACAAAAACATAATTAATTTTATAGCTTTGGAAACATTAGTATTTACAGGGGTAAATTTTGGCAAATAATGGTAAATAAAATGAATTTCAGCTCACAGCAAATCCCAGAGAATAAAATGTTCTTAAGTATGAAAATGATATTATTTATATGGCTAATTCATCACCTTAATAAATTAGAAAATAGTGTTTCCAAAGCTATAAAATTAATTTTTAATGTCTGATTTTTACCACTACTATTATTCTTTCTCAGTGAAAAAATCATTTTATTATCATAAACTTATCTGAATATAGCCATGGTATTCTTTTGTTAGACACTTGGAGAATTCTGATAATATAAGGTAATATTTGTGATTTTTTGTCATAGTATATTTTTCTGAACATATTTTTGGGGCACTCTTATCAGACTTTCAAATATCACAGTTATAAAGATTTCCGTATGAATTTAATTCTGCTTTTGCCTAACATTGTATTCAAAAGGTTAACAGGAGATCTTAAAGAAGAATTTAAAGGAAGTTTCGACTTAATGTCATGTTTTCTGAAATACTATATTCCAGTGACAAAGATTTTTAACCTCTTGTACTAGGTATTTTATGAATATGGTAAGTGTTTCAACATGATGCCTAGAGTAAGTGGCCGAGGGAGGTAGTAAAAGCTAAAACAGAGATGACTTGTTTTTTTTTTTTTTGATTGAATAAGAAAAAGAATTATAGAATGCATTTTAATAGATCTCAAAACTCAGAAGACATTGATAAGAAAAGTTACAGCAATATAATTTCCAGGGATGAAGGCCAATCTAATATTTTGCTTTAATTTTTGATTCAGAAATTAATTTTGCCAAAAGAGGTATTGAATCTGCACATGCTTTATTTCCCCTATAAGAAATAGAGCCAATGATGTAAGAATGAATTGACGACATGCACATTAGTCAGTAGAAGGATGTCAGGACACTCTTTACTCTTGGAGATCAATGTTTGTGAGCCATGTTTCTTCTTTCTTGGACTCAGTGCTTGTGTAGACTCTTACAGCAGAGGCCAAAGGGCTAGGCTAAGGACAATATTAAGAGAAGTTCTGCCTGCCTGGGCATTTAAAAAGAAAAGGAGTGATGGGACATGTCTGTAATCCCAGTACTTGGGAGGCTGAGACAGAAGGATTGCAGATTTGAGGCCAGTGTCACCAACTTAGTGAGACCCTGTTTCAAAATAAAAAATAAAAAGGGCTGGGACTATAGCCTGGATGTAGAATGCTCCTGGGTAAACCCTCAATACCAAAATAAATAAATAAACAAATAATAAAAGGAGAAAAATAAAAGGAAATATTTGGTCTTTTAAAAATATAGTTTATTTGGGGGGGTTAGGTTCAAAGCTAAATTGAATGGAAGGTACAAAGATTTCCCACACACCTCTGGCTCCAATACAAGAATAGCCTCCTGCATTATCAACATGCTTTACCAAAATGGTACATTTGTTACAACTGGTGAACTTACATTGATATCAGATCACTTTAAAATGGCTTTTTAGATTAAAGCGAGTCAAACTTTTAAAAATGTTGCTATGACCTGGTATATCGGAAAAAATATAGGATTTATAGTAACACAAATGTGGGCTCAAATCCTGGTTCTGTAACTCCAGACTGGGCCATCATTAGCGTTTTGATCTTTCTGAATATCTACTCAGAAAATGTTCCTGAAAACTTGTGATGTAAATACAATGATTTCCACTTCACAGGATGTTCTTAGGATTAAATAAGGTTGTGGGACAAAGCACCTGTCGCAGTGTTTGACATACAGTGGGCATTCAGTGAATAACTTGACAGCTGACCAGATTGCATTCCTACCTAAAAAGGGTTAAAGTTCCATTACATCGAAATAAGCCATGCTGAATGTCCACTTCTCACTAACACTAGGTGTCTAAAGCAGAACTAGAACAGGTTATTAGTATTTCCTTTTTATAATATCATCAAAATAATGTCTATGTTAGTGGTTTCCAAAGAAGGGCTTAAGCCAGGCGTGGTGGTGCATGCTTGTAATCCCAGTATTTGTGAAGCTGATACAGGAGGATCGCAGATTCATGGCCAGCCTCAGCTACTTAGTAAGACTTTGTTTCAAAGAAAAAAAAATTGGGCTGGGTGTAGTTCAGAAGTAGAATGCCCCTGGGTTCAATTCCCAGTAACACACACACACACACACACACACACACACACACACACACACAAAAGGTCTTACCCGACAAAAGGTTGCCCAAGCTGATCCACTGATGATATAAAGAAAAAAGAGAATTTCCATTTATACTTTTTTCATCTTTTAAAATTCAAGTTTCTGAATCTATTATAATTTAAATAATGTATTATTATGTTTTTACTTATAAATAATTATATGTACATAAATTGTGGGCATATGCACAAAACTTTCTATGAAGATCCAAGAATAAAATATTTGAGGCAACTGATATACTCATAAAGTGGATGCCACATCTTTTTATAGAGAGTCTTATATATGAATAGGACTAGGCCTTCAGTCATTAAAGATGAATCAAATATCGATTTTTACTTTAAAGGACTTAAAGGGTAAAAGAGATGATAGCATATACTAATAAATAACTATATTACTAGACAGAAAGCCATTCCATTAAGAAGACACAATTAAACAAAGTCATTCCTGGCTTGTAGGAGGTAAAACATGAACAGTGACTAAATGTGGAAATACTGTCAGCAGAAACATGTATTTTGAATTTTTGGCTGAGAAATCATTCTGTATGAATGTTTTTTAAAAAAATTTGGTGCATTGTATTTGTCAATAAAAATTTTAAAAGACTTTTTGAGTTATGCTTGAATAACATTAATTTATTTTTTTCTATGGTTATTTTTTTTTTGCGGTACCAGGGATTGAACCCAGGGGCGTTCTACCTCCGCGCTACACCCCCGGCCCTATTTTTTATACTTTATTTTGAAACCGGGTCTCAGGAAGTTGCGGAGGGCCTCACTAAGGAGAGAGAGAGAGAGAGAGAGAGAGAGAGAGAGAGAGAAACAGGGAGAGAGAGCGAGAGAGCTGAGGCTGGCCGCGAACCCAGATCCTCCGGTCTCCGCCTCCCAAAGTACTGGGATTACAAGCGTGCGCCACCACGCCCGGCCTCTATGGTTATTTTGGAACACTTGTTTGCCAAGTGCTAAGGTCAGGCCCCATGGTAAATATGCAAAGTACAAATACGAATTATATGTTGTTCTTGTTCTCAAAAGACTCATAGTCTAGTGAGATCATTGGGTAAATACACTCGCCACATTTTACGAATGTATGGCAGAGTTATATATGAAAGAGAAAAAAGGCGATGGCAACACAGTGGAGGGAACAGCTTATTCTGCTCAGGTGTGTTGGGAAGGTTTCGCTGAGTCAAGAGAGAAATAAGCAACCCTGGTCGTCGGTCTCTCTGTCTCTCTGTGTGTCTGGAACAAGTGTGTATATGTATGTGTGTCCGTCTGTCTAGAACCTGGGGAAACAGTGATGGAGAAATGGCTATGCAGTTCAGTTACACCCAATTCCAAAGAATCACATATGCCAAAATAAAATATTTGCCATTGTTTATTAGTTTCTGTCAATTAGAGGTCTGTGAGAAGAAGGAAGTGACAAAATCGCCTTTGCCTTGTAGAAACTTGGCTTAGGTAGCAGATTGAAGAAAGAATAAAGGGACAAAGGTGGGGTGCAAAAGAGGAGACAGGAGACACCTGTAGCTCAGGAAAATGAAGAAATTTGGACTTAAGTAGATAACGTGACCAGGCGCATTGTCAATGAGCAGTAATATTTTGAAAGCAATCGTTTTTCACCCCTGAACAGTAAGCCTCAACAGTGTGTGGTTAAAAAAGCCAATATGCCATGTTTTAAGCAGATGTACTGTCAATCCAGGCTTGGTGTCCCATGTATAGAGCATAGGCAAAGAAGATTCTTAAGGGCCCTAGGGTTTGGGGAATGGTAAATGAGTACTATTTTCCACTCAGTCACCAGCTACATAATCCCCTAATAAGCAAGCCAACCTGTCCTTTGAATCTTTGAAGCCAGGTATTGACTTCTCCTTTCTAGCTGTGAAAGTTCTAGAGAACGTCTTCTAATACAAGATTATTTCATTTATACTGAAAATACATTGTCTACTGTAGCCATCTTCATCAATTATTTATTTAAATTTTGGGGGTTATTGGGGATTGAACCTAGAGGCATTCTACCTCCGAGCTATACCCCCAGCCCTATTTTATCTTTATTTTGAAACAGGGTCTCACGAGGTTGATGAGATTCTCACTATTTGCTGAGGTTGTCCTCGAACCTGTGATCATCCTGTCTCAGCCTCCCAAGAACTGGGATTATAAGTATGTGCCACCTCGCCTGACTCATCTTCATCAATTTTATCTTAGCTAAATCTGGATAACTTGCTACAGGTTCTGTATCAGTACTAGCTTGTCAACTTGCCCTTTGATGTTAGTGAGATGGATTCTTCCTATAAATCTCATGGACCAACATCTGCTTGCATCAGACTTTTCTTCTGCACTTTCCTCATATCTCTTAGACTTCATAGAATTGAAGAGAGGGCCAGTTCTTCATTAGTTTAAGGGTGTGTTGTGGCTGGTTTGATCTTCTATCCAGACCACTAAACTTGTCTATATATCAACAGGAGGGCTGTTTTGCTTTCTTATCATTTGTGTGATCACTAGAGTAGCACTTTTAATTTCTTTCAAGAATTTCCCTTTGCAGACAACTTAGCTGTTTGGTGCTAGAGATCCAGCTTTCAGACTGTTTCACTTTTGGCATGTGTTCCTCACTAAACTTAATCATTTCTAGCTTTTGATTTAAAGTGAGAGGCTCTTCACTTGAATACTTTGAGGCTGTTATAGGGTTATTAATGTCCAAATTTCAGTATTGTTGTGTCTCAGGAAATGTGGAGGTCTGCAGAGAGGAAGAGAGACACTGGAAAAGCTAGTTAGTGCAGAAGTCACAACACACATTTATTAAGTTTGCACCCTTAGATGGGTAAAGTTTGTGGCTTTCTGAAATAATTATACAGGTAATATCAAAGATTACTGATCACTGACTACAGATTATCATAACAGATATAATAATAACAAAAAAGTCTGAAATATTGCAAGAATCACCGAAACGTGGCACAATGGCTAAGTACGCATAGCCTGTTGGAAAATGTTGCTGATAGACTTTCTTGATGCAGGGTTATCACACACCTTCAATTTGTAAAAAATTCAACATGTGCAAAGTACAGTAAAGCAACACACAATAAAATAGGTATGCCTGCATAGTCATAGTGAAGGTTAGGGCTTCATTGTAAGAATTTTGGGGGAAATATAATTCAATCAAAAGCAATCATACAATTTATAGAAAACAGGGGAGAAAGTTTGGTGGTATGGTAGAGTTGCCAGCTTATATTTGACCTAATGGCAAAGATCAGTAGATAGAATATTTAAGAAGAAAGAAAGAACTAAAATATTTTGTAATTATAATAGAAAGTAACATAATAACCTATGTTTTAATTATGAGGACATTAAGACTCACAGGATTGATGATAACAGGTAGGAATTTAAAACAGAAAATAATGAGTTACATTGTATTATTGAGTGCTTAGTAAAGTCTAGATAATGTATTATGCCTTGGAGAGTCAATAGTGAACAAGATGTTTCTATCACTTTAGAGTTGATGTCTTCGCAAGAAATAACATATTTAAACCAATAACTAATGGTAAGATATAACAGCAAGAATCCTGTGGTTGATAGGAATAAATGGAAGCTCCTGAGTGAATAGGAATGTCCTATAAACACAACGAGGAAATGACATTTAAATTGAGGGCTGAGATAAATATCATTTACTTTGACAAATACCCAGGGTAGGAGGAATGGATGTTTTAAACAAAGGGGTACTAGGTGAAGAGTCAGAAAATTTTGAGGTATTGAGGAACTAAAAAGCTTGTCAATATGGCCAGAGAATGAGCTCCAACAGGGAGAGGGCAAAAAGTTGAAGCAGAAGGAATACTTAGGCAGGAAGGAGAAATAAGAGTACAAGAATCTAGCATAAAGAGTCATTTTAAGCAATTCTTCTGAGCAAACAAAATTCCATTACTTCAGGTTCTCTGAATCCAATAAAAATGCTCTTTCTTAATGAGAACAATTCCAGAAGTTAGGGATAAAAGCCACACTGTAGTGGACTGATGAATGAGTAGATGTTGAAGAACTGGAGACATTGAATACAGACAAATTACAGAAGTCTACTTAATATTTACTCTTTAAATTATTTTATTAGTGAATTGCAATTATACATCATAGTGAGATTCAATGTGATAAAAATCATACATGCACACAGCTCATAGTGTGTTTCCCTCCCCATGCCATCCCATCCCATCCCATTCCCTTCCTGCACATTAGTAAAATTGGTAGTAATACCATCACATAATACCATAGTATTATTTGAAGTGTTTCTATCCTCAATCCTCCTTCTTCTTTTCCCTAATTCCCTTCCACTACTCTACAGGTCTCTCTCCACATTATTTACAGTCCCTTATGTTTCCTATTTTCTCTCTAGATTCTACATATGAGAGAAAACATACAACCTTGACCTTCTGAAACTGGCTGATCTTGCTTAGCATAATATTCTCCAATTCCATCCATTTTCCTGAAAATGGCATAATTTTGTTCTTCGTTATGGTTAAGGAGAATTCCATTGTGTGTACATCCTATATTTTCTTTATCTAATCATCTTGTTGATGGATGCCTGAGTTGGTCCCATAATTTGGCTATTGTGAATTGTGATTCTATAAACATGGATATTCATGTATTAATATAGTATTGTGATTTTAATTCTTTTGGAATAAGGAGTAGGTTATTCCATATGGCTGAGTCATATGGTAGTTCCATTTCTAGTTTTTTAAGGGACTTCTAAGCTGATCACCATAATGGTTGAACTAACTTACAGTTCATCAACATTGTATAAGAGTTTTAACTTCCCTATATCCCCACCAGCATTTGTTAATTTTTTATTCTTGATTACTGCCATTCTAACTGGAGTTAGATGGATTCTAAGTGTCATTTGATTTGCATTTCCCTAATTGCTTTTTTTTTGAGGCAGAAAAGACATTTATTCATTTATTAGTTTTTTCACTTTTTGTCTACATTTTTAAATTGGGTGCATTGTAATTTTACATCATATTGGGGCACAGAGAGTTAGAAAAATACTTGCATACAACTCTTATTGCCCTCCCCACCAGGTCCCCCCTCCCTTACCCCTCATGCTGCAAGTCTTTGAGATAGGAATTGGCAATTTTGTATATGTTCATAGCATTATTTCTACTAATGAATTCCTTATGACTTCATCCCCCCACCTCTCCCTTCCCTAATCACCCTCAGTCATTTCCCTGGAGTCTCTGCTCATCTATCTGATGTTGCCCTTATTTCTGAATATTTCTCTAGCTTTCACATGTAAGAGAGAACATGCATCTACTTGTTCTTTGGGACTGGGTGTACTCACTTAGTATAATATTCTTGAGTTCCATCCATTTTTCTGCAAAAGTTGTAGTTTTGTTCTTTATGGTCAAGTAAAATTTCATTGTGTGTATATACCAAAGTTTTGTGATCCATTCATCTGTTGATGGATATCTAGGCTGGTTCCATAATTTGGCTATTGTAAATTGTGCTGCTATGAATGTGGATATGCAAGTATGATTATAATATTCAGATTTCATTTCCTTTGGGAAGATGCCCAGGAGTGTTATCACTGGGTGATATGGTAGTTCCATTCCCAATCTTCTGAGAAACTTCCACACTGACTGTTTTCATATATTTATTAGCCAATTGTATTTCTTCTTTTGAGAAGTATCTATTCAGTTCAATTGCCCATTTTTGGATTGGGTTGTTTTTTGAGTGTTGAGATTTTTATTTCTTTATTCTAGATATTGGTCCTCTATCCTAGGAGTAGCTGACAAAGATTTTTCTCCCATTCTATAGGCTCTCTCTGTAGACTCTTGATTGTTTCCTTTGCTGTGCAGAACCTTTTTTGCAATTTGATGCCATCCCATTTTATTGATTCTCAATTTTATTTCCTGAGCTTTGGGGTGGCATTGAGAAAATCTCTACCAGTGCCAATATGTTGGAGAGTTGGTCCTATGTTTTCTTCTAGTAATTGCAAAGTTTCTAGGTTTCTGATCCATCTCGAGTTGATTTTTGTGCAGGGTGAGAGATAGAGATCAAATTTCATTCTTTGATAGATGGATATCCAGTTTTTCCAGCACCATTTGTTAAAAAAGGCTGTCTTTTCTCCAGCACATGTTTTTTGGGTCCTTTGTAAGATATCTACTGGCTATAACTATGCAGATTTGTTTCTGTACCTTTTATTCTATTCTATTGGTCTATGTATCTCTTTTTGTGCCAAAACCATGCTGCTTTTGTTACTGTAGTTCTGTAGTATAATTTGAAATCACCTATTATGGTTTCTCTAGTATGATTCTTATTGCTCAGAATTGCATTGTCTATCCTGGATCTTTTGTTCTTCAATATGAATTTAAACCCATCACATAAATAGAAAAAACAACAAAAACCACATGGTTATCTCAATAGATGCAGAAAAACATTTGACAAAACACAACACCCATTAATACTAAAAACACTGAAGAAATTAGGGATATAAGGAACTTACCTCAACATCATAAAGTTAATATATTATAAACCCAAATCCAACATCATACTTGAATGGGAAAAAACTGAAACTACTTCTTCTAAAATCAGGAACAAGACAAGGATGCCCACTATCACCACTTTTATTCAGTATAGTACTTGAAATTCTAGTCAGAGCAGTAAAACAAGTGAAAGAAATTAAAAGATTACAAATAGGGAAAGAAGTGAAATTCTATTTGCAGATGATGCAATCCTATACATAGAAGATCTAAAACACTCAACCAGGAGACTTCTAGACCTGATAAACAAATTCAGCAAAGTAGCCAGATACAAAATCAACTTTCAAAATGAGTAATTTTTCTATACACCAACCATGAATCTACTGAACAATAAACACAGAAAACAATTCCATTCACAATAGCCTAAAATATTAGGTATAAATTTAACCAAGGAAGTAAAACAATATCTACAATGATAATTTTAGAACCCTGAAGAAAAATTGAAGAAGACCTTAGAAGATGGAAAGGACTCCCATGTTCTTGGATAGGCAGACTAAACATCCTCAAAATGGCCATGCTACCCAAAGAAATCTACAGATTCAGTTCAATTTCTATAAAAATACCAATGACATTCTTCACAAAGCTAGAGAAAACAGTCCAAAAATTCATATGGAAGTACCTGTCTATTTTATTATTGGCTGGCTAAGAATATTAGGATAAATTAAAGAGTTTAGAATACTTGGAAATTGGAGCACTGTTGATGGTATGGTGTAAACCGTGAATACTGGAAGACAATGGAATTTTATCTTTAAGATACTTAGAGTTAATTACTAATAGTCTAGAATTCTATTCAAGGAAAAATATCCTTCAGGAATGATGATAAAATGAATTTATTTTCAACCATAGAAAAACTGAAAGTCTTCATCAGCAGCAGATTCAAACCAAAAGAAGGAATTTCAGATGAAAAATTTAAAATTATCTGCAGCACAATATAATACTGCCTTTCTCTGGAGAGATTTACCCTTGCTTCAGTCAGGCATCCAGAAAACTAATGATCTGCAATCACCTTGACCCAAACACAAGGATCAAGATGATTTTGAGCTGAGGCATCAGTCCCTGAGAGAGAGAACACTACTTATAATTCACCCTGACTCCTATCAAAAGAGATGCTCATCTCCTTAGACTCTGAGCCAACTTTTCAGGAATTGCAGATGTCCCTAGGGAAAAAGTTAGGTTCCCTTGCCAAGATTACTTGTCTAGGTTTCAGCTTCTCTCAGATCTTGGCCTTCAGAGCTCGCCCTTCCATTCAACTATTTGAATATTTATCTTGTTTTTCTAGTGTCTTTAGCAGGGGTGTTAGGGGGGATTATTGAATCCATCATTACCAGAAATAGAAGTCTGAGGTTTATGCTATGTAAATAACCAAGTAACCAAACTTGAGAAATGTAAATTGCTTTAACACCATCAAATAAAACAAGTAGGACCATCACACTGAAGAGGTCTTGATATGTGTGCTCTTTCCAAAACTATACCAATAGATGGTCTGAATTGGGAGCCATTTATTTTAAGGATGAAACAAAATTCTGTCTTGACTAATGGTCATAATCTCTTTCTATTGGATTCTCAATTTCTTTGTAAAGTGCTTTCTTAAAAATAACAGAAAAACTGAGGGAGTTGGGAGGGGAGTGGAGGGAAACACACTATAGCACATGATGTACATATACAAACCTATAAGACTCAATCACTATCTGGAGCATGAAAGGGAGGGAAGGGGGAGGGAATAGGGTGGGATTGAAGGGAGGGCTAAATGTGCAATGTGTGCATGTATGATGTTCATACCCTGACATATATCAAAATGTATAATTACAATGCACCAATAAATGAACATAAAAAGTTTAAAAAAATAACAGAAAAACAATACATATTGAAAAGAGAATCCACATGCATATACATGGAACATCAACATTTTTATCATTTCCATATGGTAAGCTACCACAAGGAATGGAAACATTTGTATTGATTTTTTTTCTGATTAAAAAAGTAAATATTTATACAATAGGGATGAATATAAAAAGCACAAATATTGCCTATGCTTGTATCACCCATATATAATCACTATGAATATTTTATTTCAGATTCTGTTCTATTCCTGCATTATATACTATATGAATATTAGTATGTTTATTTAAGCATGTTTAAAGTTTCTCAGTAAAAATGTTACCAAACTGTAAATTTTTCCCCTACCTATTTTCCCCCTCCAATATGTCTTGATTTTTCTATCTAGTTAATTTCCATCTAGTTAAGGATTAACTCATCTCTTCTAAAAATTGTATTCCTTATTTAAACAATTACTTATTGATGATTTTTAAGTAATTTCTATTTTACTACTTTATATACTTTGCTTTGGTGTTCAGGGTGGACTGTTCTGGTATGATGAGTGAAGTTTGAAGGAGGAGTTCACATAGGAGCAGACCAGTAGGGGAGACTCATCCATAGGCAGCTCAAGGATTCAATGAGGCAGTTTTTACTCTGAAATCTTGAAGACTGTGACCCATGTGAAGGTCGAGGAGGAACGCTGGGGCTCACTACTCTTGGCCTCTAAGAACATTCCCAGTGCTTTTTTATTTTTGTATTTTTATCACCAAATACACCTTAATACATTTTCTTCTCCAGCCTCTACTGGTGAGAATTCAGGGATGTCCAAAACATTTCAGTCATAGTTGTCAGTAGGAAGAGAGGCAAGGGAAATAGTGATGGTTAGTTTGATGGTTAGAAATTTGCAGTTCTACTTAGTATGTATGAATATGTATATATTCCTTTTGTATTTGTTGAGGTGGTCTAATGCTAGCTGAGACTTGCAAACCCATCCTCCCCTTTCTATCACCTAATTTCTGTTGTAGAAGAACACCATGGTAAAATAACTTCATTTATTACATCAGATGAAGCATAGATAAACCACAGTCAGCCATTATAGGAGATAGGCTTGTCTAGGAGTATTTTTGCTTTGTCCTGCTATGTGGATCTTGGGGATTTCCTGAAATTTTTTGGAGAAATTTAACCAATCAACTGAGTTCTTCTCCTTTGGTAATGCTGAATAACAGACTAATGTACACCAAGCAGCTTTTCCTTTAATTTAAACCATTCTTCACAACATTCAGGAAAAGGCAATATTTCTTGGCTATTAATAGCTTCCTCATTTTAGAACTATTAAGTATTTTTTGTTTTGTTCAACTTGCATTTCTATTTTTTATCATATAAATGATATCTTATGGGAATGTATAGACTCAAATCATACTCAAAATGAAATAATATTTCACCTTTAAAGTTTAACAGAGAGAAAAAAATGAAAATATCTAATGTCCTTGGCAGGGATGGGCTGATTTGGCATGATATTGCTGATGGAGGTTTTTACTTTTGAGTTATGTCTAAGGAATGCCATATTCCTGGATTAGTTTCACGAATGGACTATTAGGTGAAAGTACATAAATAAAAAGTGATAATGTATAGGAAACTTTTTTGAATTCAGATTTGCATAGAAAAGACTCAGTAATGAATTATCCTGTGGATAGAATTATGATGCTCTAATAGAGTATTTTAGTCTTTAAGATAGTAGAGATTTACTGATATCTTTGAAAGAAGCTTTAACTATCTTCCAGTATGATGCAATTCCAGTATAGTTTTTAAGAGCCTTTTTAAAATTCTAGTATAATTTTTTAAGAGCTCAACTCTCTGAATTGGTTACTTTATAAGTTCCCACCTATGTTTGGATAGAGTTTGAGTTGCTATTGGCTAGTAGCCACTCCCGAGGAAGGAAAAAAGGAAGTTGTGCCGGCAGCCAAATGAATTTTTTTGTGCATGTTCTCTGAAGCAGAGTGCCATGTGGTGTCAACTTTCAGTTCCCAGTTTGATGTCATCATATGAATTTCTCTCATTCCTCCATGTGATCTTAAGCAAAATTTTCAGGGGTCTTTGATTATTTTGGATACTTGTGTATATAGTCCTTTTCCCTAGGCCAAAAGAGACCTTGGATAACTTATTTAAAAACTATCTGGGATCATTAATTAAAATATTTTCCCAATGCCAAGGTCAGTAATTATTCTAGCTTAGTAAAAGCTGTGATAGACTGGTAGAAGTGATCAAAGGCTCAGAAAAGTGAGCATTTCAGAAAGTATTTACTATATAAGTTCTGAAAACTCACTTGCTGATTTTGTTTCTTGAAAAAATCTAGAGTACAGTCCATTTGTGAAGGGTACACCAGCATCATGTAGAAGCTCATAGTAATTATGCCCTGTCAGCTGAGACTAGCTGTAGAAAATGAAACTGAATTGAACTTCTTAGTAGCAATGGGGTGGGTAGATCCTGATATAGCAGAAATCAGATCACCATAGTATTTAACACCAGAAACAAATTGGAAATAATTACTGTAATAGGGAGTTAGGTAGGAATGGTAGCTGGAGGGTTAACACATAGAAGATCTTTAGAGATGGCTAGTACAGTATGGTGTTACCAGCAAGTAGGGGGAAAGATGGGTAAAAATTATTATATTATATGAGTACATTCTTTCCCTATGTATGTACGTATGTATGTATGTA